>WBNO01010900.1:149250-211923 GCA_013400575.1 Peucedramus taeniatus
AAGAGAGAGAGAGATAATCTAGACTCTTATAAAGCTTTTCCCAGGTGGCTGTAAGAGACAGTAGCTCATGAATTCTTACATCAGAGGATCCATATTTCAGAGAGGGTGAAATGCTTTCAGGCATTGACTTACAAGCAAGAAAGATCTGCTTCAGATCTTTGCAGGGGGTACCACACAAAACCATTATATCTTTTAAAACCATGGGTGCCAATGAGCTATCCTCACAAATGCCAGCTCTACAGAGATTTGGGAACAGTCTTTCCTTCCCTGGGCAAGAGCTGCACTGGACAAAGGATCAATGTAGGGTATCTGGATCTGCTTTCCTCCAAATCTGGTGGCAATGTCAGCACCTTTACACCAGATCCCTGCACAGCTGGCACAGGTGGCTCTCTCCAGAAACTGACTTTAGGTCAGCACGTGCTTCAAGAGGATGCTCTGCAATTTGTGAGGCCACACAAGCAGGTAGGGGCTGAGCAGGCCAAGCAGAGGCTGAAATCAGTGTCAATACAACTCCCTCATGTCCCAGCCCAAAAGCTGAAATCCCTCATGGGGAATGAACTAACTCCTCATTAAATGTTTCTGTTCAGATTGATGCCACTGTTCTGCACACCTCAGCTGTCCTTGTCTCTGTTAGGAAGAGATGTGAGAAATAAGACCCAATCAGCTTGATAGCAATAAAATCCTGTCTGAAGTTTGCAGGAATGTTTTTGAAGATTAAAGAATGCAGAGGGAGGAAAGTTCAGTGGAATTGCTAGGGTGTTTTTTTTTAATTTTTGTTTTGTTTATAAACATTCAAAAACCTCTCTGGAGTGTACTTCAGATCCCAATATATTGATTTTTCAGTTGTGTAGCTTGGGCTGTTTTAATTAGAGTGCATTTGACCAGAATTGCTCTGATACCATCAGTGTGCACTGGCTGTGGACCCCAGTGGACTGGTCCCCCCCCAGAAGGATTCTGTTCAGTACAAAGCTTCTCAGCACCACTGAGCAAAGGGACTGCCTGCTGCTCTCAAAGAATGTGGTTTAATAAGGAGGCTGCCTGCAGCTTATGAAGTCAAATGCTGGACCCTGTTTCAACAATCATGGTTAAAAGTGTTGCAGCAGCCTAGAAAGGGGAATGGATTAACTGATGCAACCCAGATCCTGTGTTCCAGGAAGATGTGCTGTGTTTCAGACACAAACTGTTGGACTTCACAGTGTTAACTGGGAGAAATAATTCTCTCTGCTGAAGGAGAGATGGGGTGAAGAGTTCTGGACTGTGTAATGTGGGATACCATGGCAGTTTTCAAACAGTTTTTTATGGTTTAACATAGCACTCATTTAATTCCACCAGGTTCCTGGAGAGACTGGTGGCACCAGCCTTGGAAACCTCCCAGGGCAACACATCACCCAAATTAGGCCTGGCTTATGTAAAGGGAAGGGTTCAATGTCACAATCCAGAGAGGCTAAATGAGAACAGGGAAAATCTTTGACTGCTTTTCTTATTTTTTGACAAAATTTTCCATAGACACTGCAACTTTTATCACATTCATAAATACACTTCAGAGTCTGTATCCACAGTGGAGTCAAATTTGCCTAAATCTAGGGGGAAAAAAGGGGTAAATAAGGAGGAGATGAAGAGTAGTTTAGTCTCAGGAGATGGTTTACTCACTTGTGTGAGAAATTATCCAAGATACCAACAGTATTTACAAATCATCATTCTCACCTCCTGGCAGGTTGTCTCAACCCTCACTTTACAACACAGTCGAGTGGCAAGGGGGAACAAAACCTTCTCTCATTGGGTTTCCAGAATATACAAACAATTTCAGCTATTTCAGTGAGCAGCTCTTGCTTCCAAGTAGTTTATCTCCTTGATAAACACCAGAGCCAGCACTCTAAATCACTGTTATTTAAGAATTTCAAGCCAAGTGGAAGAGCTCCAGCAGGACAATTTGAGAGGGATCAAGGATAACCTTTCATGTCTAACAAATTGCTGTTGTTGGCTTGTTATTTTGGTGAGAAAAAAATAAATTCAAAAATCCCAAACAAAAATTATATCATTATTTGACCAATGCAAAGTGCTATTCACACAGCACTTCTCGGGTACTTATGCCTGGTTTTTAGCAATGAGGATTTTACAGGAAGCTAATAAGCATTAAATCCTAAATCCTTTAGCTGTCTATGGAAATAGGATTTAGACTCTCACATGGATTCAGGTTTTTTTTCTCTGCTGTGTGCAATAACAGTTCAAGCAGTTATAGCAGCTGTGAGAGGTAGAGATCTTTAAGCACTCAGGTGAATACATTCACATTAATCTATGTTTGCAATAGCAGTTCAATTACACTCTTTGGCATGGACAAAAAAAAAAAAAAAAAAGAGAAAGCATGGCTATGCTAATAATCTTCCCAATACCAGGATGGAAAGACATTATTCATAAAGTGCCTGCATTGAAATAATAAGCAGTACTTGCTGTATCTTAAGTAAATTCTGTTCTAACATTCTGTTTGTTCAGAAACAAATGATAGTTTTTGAGAGAGTGCAGTTCCCTTCTACACCAAGAGAGCATCAAAGTGCTGTTTTCTATGCAATTCTTAATTTCATAAATCACTGAGTTTAATTTTGTCATTAAAAAAAATCCATTAAAAAAAAAAAAGGTGCATATATGTGAGCACTAAAATACAGCTCAGGATAGTTTTCCTCCTTCTTCTGGAGGACAAAAATAGAAATGTACTTCAAGGCACTAATGCCATGAACAGAAATAGTTTTGAAACAATTTCTGTGCTTATGAAGTTACATGAGCATTTTGTCACTGCAGGTAAAGCCTTCCTCTTTTCCCAGATTCCCTAACCAGAAGGAAAGGATATTTGTGGTCTCCAAAGGAAACATTCAAAGAGATAGAAATTGACTGTTTCCATCAGCAAAGGAAATGGTCTGAGGCACAGATTTAGGATTTGGACACAGCCAGAATGCTCATTTGCTCAAGGATACTTGGGCCATTGATACAGAAGAAAAAACAAAAGTTTTATCATAATCCAGATTGGTTTTTCACAAAATACTGTCAGTCTTTTCAGTATAAATTACTGTCTGAATTTTTGTTAAGCTATAATTTAAATGGTAAAAGTGATTTTACATACAATATGTTTGAGAAGGCTTTGGAAAAGGGAGATGACAAAACCCACATACACCCAGTACCAGCTTTGTGTGCAACATGACTGGGAAGTGTGAGCTCCTCTTCCTTGCAACTCTGCCTCCATCCTGAGCACCACAGTGGTCAAATCAGCAGTGTTCCATACTGGGGAGTGAAGGCCTTGAAGGGAAATCTGACTCTGTTCCTAACTGGACTAATTTAGGCTAGCAGCAGGATGTTACTGACATAAAGGGGAGGAATTAAAACACCTGCAAACCCACATTAGAAACTCATCTCAGCCTTTGGGAGGTTATGCATTGGGCAAGGCTTTCCTACTCTGCCCACACCAATTCCTCCTCTGGGTATCATGACCATTTTCATTGCACAAGTCCCGGTGCTAAGTAAAAGAAAGTGCAGAAATTTAAGGCATTCTAACAACTACTCCAGCAGAAGCTGCTTGTTTAGAGAAGAGTCTCTATCCACATCACAGAAGATTAGTAGAACTGTTCCTGGAATTTATCTGTGCACATTGTACATACACAGAGAATGCTTTCATGACAAGGTCTGTATGCTCAATCATCCATCACTGGTTATTATAACACCTCCTTTTTTAAGGGACCATAGAATTGCTGCTCTAGTACAAACGTGTCCTTCAGTTTTTACAGTAAATCATCATGCTCTTATTTTTGTGATTCTCACTGAAATTTCCCAGCAGAGATGCCTCATGAGTTAGTGGTGTAAGATGTTTTGAGCATGAATGTGCTCATGAGGAAGTTCTGTTCCAAAAGATGGCTGCAATTGTTTCTCCATTATAAAAAATAGTAATAAACAGCATTGATCTAAAAGCTCAGATGACACTTGTTAGCTTAGATTCTTCTACCCCAATGAGGACTGCTGGCAGGGAATTGGTGGGAAGTTTAACCACAGATGGTGGCCAGAGAATATCTTTGGTACAACAGAATAAGTGTGGCAACAGCCCAGTGCCTTGGAAAGGCCACAAAGCTTTTTCCCCTTCCCATGTGACAATAAATAAATACAAGTGTAAGTACTACACAGTGTTCTAGTTCTTTGAATACAACTTTTGCTAGAGTGTTCCCTGCCTTTGGACATGGCAAATTAAAGGTATGCAAATGTCTTAGAGATGCAAAACTTGACTCAGCCCCACGATGTGCTGGTTGGCAATGGGTGACTAAAGGCAGATGTCAAAAATGTACAAAAGAGAGAAGTGCATGAGAGAGAGCACAGGTAGGTATGTATGTGTGCATAAATTATACCACAATTCTAACACATTTTCAGCTTGGCATCATCAGCTTGGCCTGAGTGCCCAAGCTGTAGGAGAAGAGGTTGCAGAAAACTTAGTGCAAAGAAAAAAAAAAAAGTGTGTCCAATAACTGAGAGTTGCAAGATACCCTTCTTCCCCTTGGGTCAGCCAGAGAGTTTCTCACTCCATGCTCTGCCTTCTGACTTACACAGGGGCCTCCATCAAAAACAGCTTTGCTTTTAAGCATCACTGATGCTTGCAAGGGGGTACCAGCCTCACCCCACCTGGTCAAGACAGGGAAACCCTGAAAAACAGACTGACTTGGGAAAGCTGTGGAAAACAGTCCCATTCACATGGGACTCATAGAAGAGCTTCAGCCTCTTCATTTTGCATGGCAACTCCAAATCCAGGACCAGTGTTTGCTGCTTCTTATGGAAGTGGAAAGGAAGAAAAAGACCTTGAGACAGGAGAGGCAGAAGAGAGTATGAGCTCCAGACAGCCTCACCCACAAGCAGCACTCAGGTTCTCTCTTTCAGAACCAGAGTTGGGCCCTGGTACCTCAGATCAAGAACCACAAGAAGACACTTGTTATCTTCTGCCTCGTGGTTCTTCAAACCCTCAGGCAACACCAGGAACAGGGGTCCCAACCCACATGTCACTTCAGCCTAAGCCTGATTTGGCATATACATAAAATATATTATACAAAGCAGCATCATGGTTCCACACAAGGAGTAAGGCATGCACTGAAGTAATTTGTGAGAAGAGACATCACTGCTGAGTGAAAGTGAGTCTGCCTTTTATAGCTGGAAAAACTGGGGAAACTGGGAAAACAGGCTAACTTACAAGATTCAAGCTCTTCTTCTGGGTATGAAGAAGGTCATTCCCTGGCAATGGACTCAGATACTTGCAAGAGTGTATCTCCTACTAGAGACAGAGAAATTAAGGTTGAAAAAGACCTCTAGGATCATCCAGTCAAACCATTAACCTGGCACTGCAAAGGCCACCACTAAACCATGTCCCTCAGTGCCACATCTACCTTTGTTTTAAATACACCCAGTGACTCCACCACTTCCCTGGGCAGCCTGTTCCAGTGCTTGACAACCCTTCCAATGATGAGATTTTTCTTAATATCCAAATTATTAGACCAAATGAATTTTAGAAAGGCACTCTGGCAGTCCTGATATCTGAATTTCAAATTGGCATTAATTAACTTGATCTCTGATTCCCTGTCCAGGAGTCCTCTTACAAATTTTAACTCCCAAATACAAAAAAAGCCACTGCTGCAAAGCTTTCAAAGGAATTGCATTCTCTTGTGGGCAGAAATCATGCTGAAGAACAAGGCCTCTCTACAGAGAGCTGTGGCCAGCTGGGGTTATAAGCAATGCTCACAGGGCTGGATTACTGCTTAGGGCCCATGGAGGGTTTTTTCTCTAAACCTATGAGAACATTTTGGCAGTTAAATACAATGTCAGATTTTATGCCCTAAAATGCTTAACAATTGAGGGATTTGTCATGACATCAAATTCTGTTTCCATGAAATGCTTAAGCTGGTACTTAACTAAGCATCAGAGAGTCCCTAGAAGACAACAGTAAATCTGCATGGTTGTGCTAACCCCAGGCTTGAGCTTTGATGTGGTAGAAGGCTGCTGTCTTCTCTCCCCTTATTCTGATTTACCAGGTCATATAATCATGTGTGGTTTGCACTTCTGTTACAATAAATTCAGTCTCAACTCAAACACAGGTACCACAAGCAGTGTCAGCATACTCCCAAAAAAAATCTTCAGCCCAAACTTGGTTGTTTCCTTAAGTTTTCTGCTGATTTGGGGTCTTCTGTGTAATGTGTACCTGAGGATAAATGCTTAATCCTAGTACAGCTTTACCTCTCTGCCATGCAAATCCCACACTCCTCTGAGTGACTCTTAATTATCAGCGCTACCTCTGATCTCAACAATCCACCTGATCTGTTGAAGCACTGGCCAAGCAAAACTGAAAGCAACAACACAGTCACCAGTGAGCTTTGTGTAAATAGAAATTCTTCTTCCTTTTCACAGCAAAATTCATCTGCCCTGGAACTCCTGCCCATGAGTGGGGAGAATGGACTCATTCAGCACTGAACTACCTATAAAATAACTCAGCTGTTTGAACTCCTGGCTATGTTTATATATAGAAACCTAGAATGCAAATGCTCACAGTAATTTTGCATATCCTATATGAAATAAATATCACAAATAAATTCCAATATTCAAAACAGAATAGTATACAATGTTAGGGACCAAGTTACATTTATAAATGCACAAGCATTAATACTATCTATTCAGCTTAATTTCCTAGTATGCAAGCTTCAGCAATTTCTAGCTACACTTCACTTCAGGAGTCATAATAAATGCTGGTCATGCCAAAATCTAAGAAGAAACAAAACCACAAATGTTCTCCATCATCCTTCCATATCATACACAGGTTTTGACAGGTGTTCTAATAATACATGGGTTTCATGGAATTCATTAACACTGTCCAATATTAAATATCAAGTCTGGAACACAGATCTCTATGTTTTTTAATAAAATCAGAGCAGGAGCAACATGTTTGTCAGCACTGCATCCATACACAGCAAAAGCAGAGACAGCGAGAGCCTGCACCCAAACCAGAGCTGCAGCTTCCCAGGATAAAGAGAAAACAGGGGCAGCTTCACTGGCAAAAGGGAGGAGAGGGACTGAATGCAGCTCCATTTACAACTATTGTTGAAGAATAGTTTGAAGAAATAGCCTGGATGCTGTAGCCTGGTCTTGCCAGCTCAGTCCTCAAAAGTGGCCCCTGTCCCAAAAGCCAGCAATGCCACGTGGGAGCTCTGCTGACAAGGGCAGCTTACAAATTTTGCCTGCACAGGACAGAAAGTTTGATGTGCCACAGGCACATAGGGCAGTTCATTCTCTTTATCCTAATATCAGTATTTCTGCCAACAATTTCTCATGGGGGAAGTGAGTGATTCACAATTGCATTTCATTTCAGGAAAAGAAAAGATCTCACACACTCAATACCCTGACTCAGCTTCAGCTCACACTACTGAATAATAAAATCTAGATCCTGCCCTGGAAATTTGCTTACACTTTAGATCATGCCACTTTTGTCATCTTGCAAAGAGGATCTTGAAGGGGATCTTCCTAGCAACAACTCCTTCTCATGGATCAGGCTATCTAGCAGATCCTCCTGTCTGTAGTTGTGATAAACCTTCAGGAAAGCCAGAATGGTAATTGCCAGCCAAGTCAGCCAGGCAGCCCAGAGACCAAACTGGAGAAGGAAAGAAATCATAAAGAGGTCAGTACAGTATTGTAAAAACAAAGTCATCTGTCCAGGTGATTACGCAAACCTCAGCTGGACCAAAACCCATGGAGTCATGCCAAGCTAAATCCAGGGAGGTCCTGGGTTCTTCATATAAAGGAGTCACTTTTATGGCATATTTCTTTCCTAAATGCAGTTATGCCCGAGCTGGGCATCTAGATGTCATGTTGGCAAACAAAGACAAAAAATTGGCTCATGCCCAAGAGGCAGGGTTCCCTTCAAGGAATGTTCCAGGCAGGCTAATGCCTCTTTCCATGTGGAACAACATAAGCCTTTGTAAGGGTGCAGCCCTGCAGGGATGGGCCTGTCATCCCTGCAAAATTAGCATGTGCTCATGTCCCAGTGTTCACTGACTAATCATTGACTTAGAGCTAGAATGTTCAATAGAAAGGTCTGATAGCCTTAGAGGTCTAATTCTCATGAATTCATCAGAAAACAGCCCTATCTGAATAAATGAATCTTTGATTTTTTTCAGTGGTCTGATATTTATATAGCTTAGGTGATCTCAGTCAAAGTCAAGGAAGGCAAAACTAGGAACCCCACAACGTGGTGCAGGTCAGAAATTATTTTGAACAGTAATGAAGAGATCCAGGACACCAGAGTGCTGCAAGGTGTGCAGACCTTATCCTTTTGATAAACAATGAGTTTTCTGTCACGATTAACAAGATCAGTGGTAGGGTGAGGCTTTGACATATCTGTATTCAAAACTGTCTGTTTTGAATTTAAAAGGCACATGTGCCCATCACTATCATTCTGATTCAGCTCTTACTGAAGTCAGTGGAACATTCCCATTGATTTCTGAGAATGGTAGTTCAGCTCCAGCAATCCCAGGTCAATAGGCAAATGGCAAATTAGCTGGAATAGAACCATGACTTAGTCTGACCTACCTGTGCAATAGCAAATTGGTCATAGAAAGCAGAGTTTTCCAAGTTCAGCTCAAGATCTATATCCTGCAATTCTTCACAGCTACCCAGAAAGGCATTTGGAAGGGAAAAACAAAAGAAGGAAATTTAAGAGATTCTAGGTAAACCAAATATAAAATGAAAGAACATATTAAATGTATTTTGAACAGTCACAATGGCACATTCTATCACAGGATAATTGAGTTATTGAAATCATCAGGCTGTTTGCTGATCTTCTCTTAAACTAAGATAAAAATTACTTTATTTTACCAAAAAAAAAATAAAAAGTGATAACACAAATCTCTCATAAGTGGAATTGTAATAGTTATTATGAACAGCATCCTTAAACCCTCCTTCCCACTGCCCCCTCGCCTCCCACAGATTTGCCCCTGGCATCACCCCAGGTTGGTTGTTTCACCCCTCAATGAAACAAAGTGTATGATCCTCTGTTACCTTTTGACTTCATCAGGAAAAGCCTCAGAAGAAGGAATTGTGTTTTTGTTTCGGATGCTCCAGCAAGGAGACGATACTCTGATGGTAAGATAGGGGCTGCCTACAGATTTTACAAATAACTTGGACCATTATTGGTGTGAAAAATATCCCAGGATTTTGAGGTTGTCATTCTACCTCTTGGTTGATTTCTGCAGCCTCTTCTCTCTCCTTTTCAGTGCTGTCGGTCATCCTGGGTTCTTACCCGAATATTCGATTAGATGGATTTGGAAATTGAATTTTTAACCGAATATTCGAGTAATTCGATTAATCGTTGCAGCCCTAAACAGAACATTCACTATGGCATTTTACAACATATGACAATGTGCAACACAAATGTATGCTTCAAGTAGTACATTTATTCAATATCATATGACATAAAATGTCACATTTTCCTGTCTCTTCATCATTATTTGTTTGATAGGAGCAAATTTTCCTCAACTTATCATGTTTCCTATAAGGAGCATAAGCATCGTGGGATACAGTGGACCATTTTTGGAGCTGTACATTTTGTGATTGTAACAAAGCATCAGCCATCTGTACTTTGCACTTGCAAAGTGCTTTCCATTCTGGGGCTCTCAGGGCATCCACAGCATCACTGCAAGGCAAGGAACTCTACCCCAAATGTTTTGTCTGATGATGAGCTGTGGCACAGGCAGGATAAGTGACTTGCCTGGTGTCACACAGTGGGTTAGGGGCAGAACCAGGATTGCAAGCCAAGAGCCCTGACCCCCAGCCCTCTGCCCTGCTCACAAGGCCACACTCCCCCCATTCTAAGAAAATCTCTAAATCTAGCATTCCTTTGGACATAAAAATATTTAACACAATGAATTTCTTTTTTTATATGATCATGACTCAAGGAGACCACAAAATATGATGGAAACACACTTTCCTTTGTGGGCTTCTAAATAAACAAACAAAAAGAAGTTTGATTTGCTTTGTGTTGTTCCAGGTGAAAAAACTCTGGATTTTCATGTTACAGATGCCTTCTCCCCCTAGCTCACCTTGCGTGTAATAACTACACTTTGTAACACCACAGTCCAATTGTGCCTATATGAAAAAAATAAAAGGAATAAAATGTATTCTTCAATACTAACCTATTTGGCATGCTTCCTTTTTCAGTAATTGCATCACACCACATGTTAAATCCTACACTCACTATAGTGCTGGCAATAAATGTGATGAACACCACAAAGGCGCTGATCAGCAGATTCAGGAAGGCGTAAAAGAAAGAGCTGTAATAAAAGGGAAGAAAAATGTAACTCATAAACAGCTGAAACACAACATCAGCAGTCTCTGTAAGCAGCACAGAGTGGGCACAAAGATATCAGTTTCCATTTAAAACACATCTTTAATTAAGAACACCTAATACATTGAAACACTATGGACTTGATTTTGAGTCACACTACCTTTGCTTGCAAATGCTTTTGATTTTGATTTCTTTTTTAACCATAAGAAGATGTGGCTTTATATAATAAGTGGTGATTTTTCATACACAATGTGGCTTTCATTAGCTGTAATGATGAAAATCACCATTGTTAAAATAAATGTCATTAGCTCCAATTATGTAGTAACTGCAGCTAAAATTATTTCATGACTTAAGTGATAATTGGGACCAAAATTGCTTAGAAGAGGGGAACTAAAAATAAAGGCACAGAACTGATAGCTATAATCATTTTAAGCAATGTAACACAAGTACTGCCATCACAGGACACGAATCTCAGTTTTATGGGCAATTTGCAGAGCAGGGCAGCTTCTCCCAGGATTTCTCTGGCTTTGGTGTCAGTTTGCTGTGTCTGCCAGCTGAATATCAACTTACCTCAGCCCCATTAAATCTGTCCCACCAGGGCCTGCCCTCAGCACGTGCAGTGTTGGGAGTGGGATGGGTGGGATGTTTACAGATTTCCCATAAGGCCATGGAATCACTTACTCATTTTCACTCTTTAACTTCTCACCTGAATTTTAGCTATTAAAAGTTTCTAATCCCAGTCATCTGGCAAAGCCCTTCTCTACTTGAAACTGCTCTAAGAGGCTTTTTAGAATAGGACACCTTGGAATGTCATATTATGTAAAAACTGGACATCTGCTCCAGGTTGGAGAAAGACTGGCAGCTCCAGGAGACAGGTCATCCTATTCAGAGTGTGTGGTAAAGATGAATATGACAAATCTCTCACCAGTGCCAGTCATTGTGCTGGTGACAGAAGGAATCAACTCACCCCAGAGAAGAAGAAAAAACCCTCAGTCACTTCTTTTCCCCAGTTGCTCATTAAATGAAAAGCCAAGAGGCTTTTGAAATGAGTGTTTGAGTCCTGGAAGGTTCTGGGCTGGACAATCCTAGTTTCTACAGGTTACACTTGATACCTTTGTGACCTCAGGAGAACTTCTTTAAAATGAGATGAGGAAGCAATTATCAGCAGAGTTAGGATGTTTGCTCCTGGGTTGATGATGTGGCTTTAGAGGTCCTGCTCTGGTTTAGCTGGGCTTGGTGAAGTAGATCAGCTCACCTCTGCTGTGTGCTGGGGTCATCCACACAGTGAGAGCTGCTATGAGCATACCAGGTTTTTGTATGTTCTCTACCCTGACTTCACACCCAGCCTGGGTTTCATCCCAAGCACTGCTAAAGTCAGATCAGATGCTCTCTGTGCACCTTAGCATGGTATGCTGGCCTGAGAGGCAGAAAAGACTTGAGCTGTTCACAGAATAAAACAGACCTGGCACCAGAATCAGTGAAAGTTCTAGAAAAGGAGCAGTTACCAGGACTATACAGGTGGGTCATCACAGTCCAGGATCTGCAGTTCTCCCTCTATTTCCTACCCTGCAGCAACTGAGGTTCCATGGTCCAGGATCTGACCTTCCACCTTGCACTTGATTTTCATCTGGCAAGAGAAACCATCACCCATGCCAGGTCATCCTGACATTAAACTGCTTATTTGGCTCTCTGGCTCACCTGAATTTCCTCCTTAGATTAGAACTTCAAGCTATGCATTGCAGATTGAGCGAATGCCCTTTAATAATCAATGTTTACACTTAAAGCTGCTTTGCAATCCTAGCAATGAAGTGTCTGAGTTATACCTCTACCCTTCAGCTGAGCTGAAGAGCCCCAGGCTGCTGAGGAAAGGGGTGCTGAGACCCTTTTAAGATTTTTTAGCACTGCTAGAAAATAATCAGTCAGCAATCATTCAAAGCCATTGCACATGAAAGATGCAAAGGGTGCTGACTAACCCTGACTGCCTCGGCTGGCTCACCCTGGAGCTGGCCCAGTAGCAGTGGAGGATTCCTCAACAGGATCATCAGTTATGACATTCTGTTTCCTCCTCAACTAGCTCTAATCAGAACAGACAATTATCATGTATGGTGAGGAGCTCACAGCTATCTCTCCATCCAAACAGAAATGTTTTTACACCCATTTGAACTGTTAACAAATGTCTGTCTAAAATCAGGACTGTGTGAGCCCTGCCTGCTTTTCATATGGTGGCTGATGTGGAACAGCACAGACCTTCCTTCTTACCAAGAAACTGCTGTTCCCAAGCATCTTGCCATATTGTACCCTCCTGTAGTCTTCTGTGGTTATCTCATCATCCCAACTTGCTCCGTCTTTGCTCCCCATCACCCCACAGCCTTCTTTGCCTGGAGCAACTATGAACAGTGTTATCCAACTCCCAAAGGAGCCTGAAAGCTGCTCCTAAAGAGACACTTTTCAGGGGCCTGCCCAACAGTTTTGAAGATAATAGCCACTTTTGGAAGCAGGCCAAACATCCAATCCAAATGTCACCATTACAGGGTTTTTACTGCTGTTTCTTCTAAAAATTAGCTAGCTCTGACCTGCAAAGCATTGAGAGTCAACTAACCCTCTACAGATATTGGATCACCTGAGGAAAATGAATTCAAAGATATTAAGAAGTATGTGGTTGTATTCAGTGTAAGGTATGTTTTAATATGGAATAAGTTTCTGGTCCACACTTACTACATTATGTTTGAGCATCAGACAGGTTGAGAGTGGTTGGAAAGAGCCAGAAAGACAACACTACCACCCAATCTCCAGGGTTACCAAACCCAGATGTAACAGCCCCTTCCTCAAGAAACCTCTAGTCCAAATAGACCTGGACAGGAGTGATTAACCCTTGGCATGGTTCCTAAACCATGGGAAAAGTACTCTCCCAGTTTAGACAGGCACCAGTGCATTGTCCAGCCCCAGCCCTGCAGCACCTGGGTTACCTTCACCAGGGTCTCTGCCCTCGCTGCCACCAGAGAGGCAAGCACAGGACATCACAGAGCTCCTGAGCTGCTGCCTGGCCCACCAAACCTCTCACTACACCTGCTGGGGTGGGATGCTGTGGAGTCCTTCCTCAGGCTGCTACAGGATGCCCCTTGGCTTGTATGAGCACAGGAACCAGCAGCCAGTGCCACCCTGAGCTGCTGCAGGAGCGCTCTCACGTTGTAACCAAGCAATAGCTGCTGTCTGCAACAGCTGCCATGGACACAGCAAAAGCAGCACAAAAAACCAGAGGGGAGTCACCAATTCTCCCTCCTGGCCCCCCATGCACAACCATGTTGTTTCAAGGTTCAAACCATGTTGTTTCAAGGTTTTTCACACACCCAGTGCACACCTGGGGAGGGCCTTCTTTGGCATGGATGTTTAGTGGGACCATGGTCAAGAGGCACCTGCGAGCCCCAGCCTCCAGCATCACCCCAGGGCCCCCAAATCCTTCCGTGCCCACTGCAGCTGAGTGGCCACATCCTGCACCGAGACTGCCAAAGGGCAGTGGGTGCATGGCAGTGGATCTGACCCCCCACCCCAGGGGAGCATCCTCTGGAGAGGGCCCTGGACACAGCTGGGGAGTGCCTGGTGTGTGCAGACAGCCACGGGCGATGCAGCAGCTCTCTGTCCCCAAACCCCTCTGGGGAGCAGGGTGACCTGGGAGGTGCAAAGCCCAGCGCTTCACCCCAGACTGCTCCCACGTGCCCCAGGCTGAGGGAGGGACGGGCTCATCCCCAGGGATATACTTACTCCTCGTGCCCTTTGCAGAGGAAGAAGAGGGTCCTCCAGGCCTGCACTGTGGCCAGCAGCAGGGAGAGGAGCCCGGTGAAGATGCTAAAGCGGCAAGCGGCCTCGGGCCCCCACTCCTGCACCGTGAAGCGCTGCCGCTCCACCGTCAGGTTGGCGTTGAGCCACATGCCCTCGGTGAAGAGCAGGCACCGGCCGTGGAAATCGTTGCCATTCTCGGAGAGTGGCACCACCACGATGAAGCTGAAGAGGAAGGCCAGGAAATAGCAGATGCACTGAGCGAAGAGGAAATTGCTGAGCGCCATGTCCGCGGCTCTGCGCAGGCAGAGGGAGGGAGGGAAGGAGGGAGGGGTGGGGAGAGGGATGCAGGAGGAGGGATGCAGGGGGAGGGATGTAGGAAAGAGGGATGCAGGAGGGAGGGATGCAGGGGGAGATATGTAGGAAAGAGGGATGCAGGGGGAGGGATGTAGGAAAGAGGGATGCAGGAGGAAGGATGCAGGAGGAGGGATGTAGGAGAGAAGGATGCAGGAGGGAGAGACGCAGGGGAGCGATGTGAGGTGGGACGCGGAGGATGGAAGGATGGAGGGATGGAGGGAGGAAGGCAGGCTGCAGCAGTAGGCGGTGGGGAGGGAAGGAGGGAGGGAGGATGCGCAGTGCAATGCAATGCGATGCAGTGCGGTCCGATGCCTCCTCCGGACACGGCTGCTCCCTCTCCCGCAGCCCGAGCTGCCCCTGTGAATAGCTACAGGGCTTGGAGGAGAAGAGGGGAGCGGAGACAGGAGGAGATGCTGTGAGATGTCGGGTATGTGGAGCTTCGGGAAAATCTGGCTGGCACTGCGCCCTGGCGCCCAGGGGGTTAAATCAGTCTGAGTCTCCAGCAGGGCTGGGGAGAGCCGCGGAGGATCCCCCTAATGACACAGGACACTGATGTCACCTCTGTCGATTGCCATCACACACAAATATACCCAAAACCATCAGACTGAGTTCATCTCAGCTGCTGGATCCCAGAAAATTTTGACCCAAGTTTCTAAAAATCTGGCCACCAGCCTCAGACAGGGCAGTAATGGACAGGGTGCACAGCAACCCCGGTGCCTACAGACCCAGTGGTTTTGTTCCTAGCCCAGGTGGCACCCCCCTACCAAGGTATTGCAAGGGGAGCAAAGGCTCACCAGAAGTGGAATAACTTTTCCTGAGCCTTGGTGTCATTTAGGGGCTGCCTAGGGTTGGGATCAGCTCTGTTATCTCCTGGCTGGCAGGTGGAGCAGGGCTGAAAGAAAATAACCTTAAGCAAGCTCCTGGTGGACATCAAGATGAGAACAGATCAGCTCAGCAATGGGACATGCAGGGCAGGAACTGATGGCATTTTATTCCCAGGGGTGAGCAGCTCCCTGCCCCACACCATGCTTGGGAAGACACCAGAGCACCCCCTCTGCTGTAGGGCCCAAAACTGAAGGCCAGGATGCCAGAAAGCAAAAGGCATCAGAGAGGGGAATGTGAGCTGTGCTCAGATCACTCTGGCACAAAAATCTGAATTAAACTGACCTCAAATTATAGTTTCCCCACAATCCCAATTTCATTTTTCCATCTCAGCATGAATCCTCTCTCTACCACAAGACACCACAATTGATGTCCAGTTCCAGGTAAAGTAATTTCCTAATCTAATTTCCTAACCACATCCAGTCTGAGATCAGCTGCAGGTCTCAAATAATTTCTTAATCCCAGGGCTGTTTATGCTCATTTTATCACTGTGCCACTTCCCAGGCAGTGTTTACAGAAGCAGATGAGGGACAGAGACCCCAAACATAGTGCACATGGGAATTCAGGCTGGTGTTTCCATTGGGCAACCAAAAAATTATTTCTGTGTGCTGGTAAGAGGTTATAGATATTGTCCTGAGGAAGGCACTGGGGAGATTATCAAAGAAGACATTAATTCAGCTTCATTACAAATCATTTGTAGTGCATATTATCTTGAAATCTCACTCTATATGTGCAGAGGAAGTATTTCTTGAATAAAAACTTTTGTCAGTACAAATGAAATGTGTCAGACCAGTTTTCTGAACCTTACCCAGCCCTGATCATCAAAAACTGTGTTTCAGTTTTGTAAGATGAGTTATAGAGCACTGACCTGACCCTGTGGGGATAGATGTGTGCTCCTAACAGAAATGATTTTGCTGATATTTCAGTCTATTGGTAAGGAGGGAAGTTTATTGCTCTTAACCTCACTTCCAAGAAGTGCTTGGTTCCCAAAGGGTTTTATCCTTTACCTGTAAAGAAATCAGACCTGGATTGAGGTGGAAAACTCTTTCCTTTGAAATGTGACACATCAGATTTGCCAGATAACATTCTCTGAACTTAGCTTGGGAGGTCAGCACCAACACATAAGCCCAGTTACAGCTTACACTGGAGCCCAGAGAAGGGGCCAGCAGATGCCAAGGGCTCTTTGCCTCGGGCCAGCGCCGGGCTCAGATCCTGCCAGCAGCAGCCACAGGGCTCTGCTGCACCAGGGTGTTTGCACAGGGGAATGTGGGGGTCACTTGTAGAGCAGATAAAGTTGTCTTTGCTGATGAACTAACTCAAGCAAGCATTTATTGGAGAGTTTCAGAAAACACAGCCAGGCATTTACAAATGTGAGCAGACATGTAAAACAGCTGCACTTAGCAGGCTGACAGCTACTGGAGCTTGGTCTTCAGCAGTGAGCACACACTGGAGTGAGCAAAGGGATAGAAATAAAATCTGTCAGCTGTCACTTTGGCAGCTGCCTGGATTTCTCATACTCTTCTCTCATGTAAATCCGAAAAGAAATTCCTGCTAGGCTGGAATTGGTCTCAGGAACATGGAGTTGTTTCAGTAGAGTAAATTTGATGGGCTTACTTTTCTCAGCATGGTGAAACTGAGGGAGAAAGGCAAGGTAAATGATGATTCATTCATTCTCTTATCACAGGCAATGGAGGACATTAGTTATACAGGCCAGACAGCAAAAGATGCACATTTTTCTCACTGCACATAATTGTTCTGTGGCACACATCACAGGACACTAAAAAAGGCAAAAAATAAATGCTGGTGCCT
The DNA here is from genome assembly GCA_013400575.1 of Peucedramus taeniatus. Lineage (NCBI taxonomy): Eukaryota > Metazoa > Chordata > Aves > Passeriformes > Fringillidae > Peucedramus > Peucedramus taeniatus. The sequence goes on from WBNO01010900.1 coordinate 166,415, forward strand.
AAAGATATTAGACAAATTAATGGTAAAAAGAATTCCATAAGGGCCTGAGAGATGCAGAGCTGGGAAAGTAACCTGCAGCTCAGGAAGTCCCTCACAGCAGGTTGACTGGGAAGGTGGAGCCACAAAATAATCCCTCTGTATCTCCAGAATCCTCTATTCCTCCCTAAAGCAAGCACCTGCTCCTGGCAGGCCTTGGAGATGGGATCCCCAGGGAGATCACCCTTTGGTCTGACCCCCTTTGGCCATTTCAGGTCTGGCAGCACCAGCCTGGTGCCTCAGCTTTCCAAGTGGGAAGAGCTGTCCCTCCAAAGCATCCCCCACGCCTTGGCTTCTGTGGGTGTCCTTAGGAGGGACTTGCCCCCAGAGCAGACAGTGGAGGAAGCCAGAGGGGCACTTCTTGCAGAGCACTGAGAGAAGAGATGGATGTGTGATGGGAGGAGGCTGCACATTCTCCCAGCTCAGGGGTTACCACCACAAGAAGAACAGTTCAGATGTTTTCCTACTGCAGCCCCATCAGGAACATCACCTTGACCACAGCACCCCTGTCACCACAGCACAGAGAGGTCTCAGCCACCCAGGTCTGCTGCACAAGAATTGAACCACCAAGAGCATCATGTTCTGACATGGGGTTGAAGATGGCTTACTCAGCATCAGGGACGGTGAAGTTCAAAGTTTGTAGATTTTATTTCTCTGGAAAAAAAAAAAAAGAAAAGCCGCAAAAATAAAACGCGATGCACGACCAACTGCCATGGCACCTCAGTGATGAGCAGAAAACCAACCAGGATAAATCAAGATTAGATATACCACACTTGCCTGTATTCCCTTCAGCCCCATATCTCCTTCTAGCTGCCTGGCTAATCCTCTGTAGATCAAGTAACATGGATGAGTTGGGCTGATGTGGAATGACTGATGGGGACGGTGGTTTTGGCTGTGCTGCTCCATGCTCCCTCTCAAGCCATTAATTATGCCATCTGACATGAGCAGTGCTCTCAAGTTGATATTTATGAGGTAAGTGATGAATTTCCTCTCCTCTTGATAGCTCATTAGGACATGTTTTATGATGAGAAAATTTGCTGAGGAATTAATTATTCAGACAAAAACATTTTTGAGAGCAGTTTTATTTGTTTTTATATTTATTCTACCTTGGATATATCATTTCTGTGGTCCAAGAAAAATAGCAGCAGCATGTCTAGAAGGTGGCTACCTCCTTGCTACCAGCAATGCACTGCTTATTTCTGGAGAGAAGCACAGAGTCACAGCAGTTCCTCTGCAGAAGGATGCCCAGGGAGCAATATATCTGTATTCTGGGCAGACCAAATGGCTGCTTTTGAGCCAGTCCTTCAGTCACTCAAAGGCAACTTCTGCCTGATTTACTTTAGCTCAAATATCTGCCTCAGCCCATTTTACCAAATGGTTTAGCAAATGCATTTTGCCCCAGGCTTTGGAGTCTATTTTATTCAGACTCTGTTCTATTTTATTCAGGATCACAGGTCTGTTTTATTATTATATTAATCCATTGCTGCTGTCGTTATTATTATTATTATTACTTCAAAAGTCTTGACCTATGGTATTTGCCCTCTGAAACTAATGGAAAGGACCCAGGCCTGTCACTTATCATCTTATGATTGTTGATGTAAACAACACTTTTTGGGAAAGGTTTCTCATGGTAATCACTGTATTTAAGAAAGTCTCTGCCACTAGTTCAGAAGGATTATAGGCAAAGTACCAAACTGTCAGCCTCCTGTCACATCTGCATTTCTTCACAGCTACCACTGTGTCATGAATCTCCCAGGGCATCTCATTTGGGAACATGCTGACATTTTGCCTTTTATTTTCTTATAAGTATCTCCCTTCTGCTAGGAAGGCTGTCTGGTCTGTGAGGGGGTTATGAGCAGAGAGGGTGCCATGCTGACAGACATTAATGGAGCAGTTATCAGGAAACAACTGAATATCATGAATGTGTCCAGATAGAATAACCTCTCTATTTTGATAGCCAAGGGAAAACAAACATATTCAAACATATTCACATTCTGAACTGAACAAGCCCAGGCTGTGGCTAAGACATGAATTTAAAAAAAATAAAATAATAGTAATAATAATAATAATAAAGGGTGCTGGGGATTTTCAGAGCATCATTAACACAAATCTCTGAGGGTCTTGTGCATGTCAGATTCCACAGCACCCTGCAGGCTGTGAGAGCAGGGACAGCTGGCAGGAACATGGCCCCAAAAGGGCACTTGACTTGGCCAACTGCCTCTGCTGTCCTGTCTTAAGGATGATAAAGGTAATGACAAGGGTAGGACAAACTCTAGTAAGGTTCTGATCCCAGGTTCAGCTCAGGTGCATCAGAAAAATAGGCTTCAGGAGTGAATGGGAATTTTTTTCCTGGCACCAAGGAGGTGTTGGAAAAACATGGGAGAGTTGGAGACTGCTTAAAAGAATGAAAGGAATGAAAGGGAGGAAAAAAAAGATGACAGAAGAGAGATCAGCAAATTAGGACCCCACAGTGTCCAAGTAATAAAACCCAGCCTAAGATTAAATATAACTCTGCCCCACTTCAGATTAAATGGGCTCATTACATATAACATCAACATCTTACACCTGCAGCTTAACCTGTGACTGCCAAGGACTGCAATATCACCATACCCACAAGCCAAGCAGTCACTGAGGTCTCATGTCTCATGAACAGCCCTGTGTCTGCTAAAAACTCCTCAGAGCTTGTGCCTTCTGCACCTGCAGACATTCACACACAGAAGCCCCTCGTGTGCTGCCCCAAAGTTTGTTATGGTGTCCTGCTCTGTTTGAACTGCTCTTTCCTACCTGTGCAATCACTGCAAGGCACTACTGTCCTTGGCAGAAGGGCTGTGCTGTGCCTCTTTCCAATGCCCCTGCCTGCTCTGAGGCATGAGAGGCACTGAGCAGAATGGGCAGGCAAGGCTGTGCCTCACCAGCCACAGGGCAACCAAGTCCCTTGGGCTGTCCCTGATCCCCTCACACACTCCTCACAGAAAAGTGTCTTTAACCAGGGTAACTCTCACAACATGCAGAAGTCTGGGAGCAATTTTCAGCAAGAGCTCCAAGCTGTTTTATCCTCGGGCGTTTACTCATGATGGAAACTTTGCAGAAGGGAGGGTGGCCCCAGAGTCTGCTGTAGGGGATGCTCAGCACTTGCAACACTGCTACTCCAACTCTGAACCTGTTGGAAATTATGTTCTGGCTTTTGGTTTCTTCCTGAAGATTACTGAAACAATTCCCAGCCCTAAAATGACTTGGAAAATGAACTCCAGCCTTTGCTGATTTGGTTTGCTTTGTAAACTCATTTTTGTGTGCAGCAACTAATTGGTATCCTAAGACCAAGTAATTTCCTTGGGAAATTTTCAAAGTCTATAATTAAGGATCTGTCACAAAAACAGTAGAAAAGAAGAAAAGAAAAAGACCTCTCTAAATCACATCATGTTTTTAAATGACCTATTGTGATTAAAAAGGGTTTAGGGTTCAGGGGACTACATATCACAGAGTATCTCTGTCACCCTGGGCAACACAAGAAGGACAGGGAGCAGCTCTGGTCAAAGCAAGCTAAAAAACTTCTTATTAAAACATCTGACTCCATATATATATATCTTTTTGAAATGCCATTGTCATTGGAGGGTTACAGTGCCACCTCCTCAATGTCACTGGGGAACCCAACAGTCCATCAGGTTGCCCATCCTCCATAAAGGAATGCAAAACAATAAATTATTTACATAAAGTTTGTGCAAAGAATGCAAACATCAGAAGGCTTGGTAAAACTTGAGACAATCAGGGCCACATATCTCTGCTGTTCATTCTAATAAAATGCAGGTTGAATCACATTTTAGGAGGGGAAAAAAGCATCTCAAACCCTTATCCAAACAACTGGGTGCTGCAAATCAGAATGCCTCAATTAGTTCCATCACTGCTGCACAACTTTATACCAAAGCAGGTTCTGACCCACCTGACTCCACCAGCTCCTGTTCCACTCACAGAGGCACATACTGAGAGCAGCTAATGGGTAGCATGCCAATTAATAACATGGAGTTGCTTTGTGTGTGACATATTGTACCATGCACTGATTTTTAATCTGCTCATACTAGCATTTGTCATGCAGGGTGAATGTCTGCTGTGAGAAATAGCCTCTTCATTTTCCCTGACATCCATTAACACTAAGCCAGTCTTCAGTGCTCGTGCCGCAGGCAACCGCTCCTGCCAAAAATAAATGCAAAGACTGAGGAGAGAGACGTTTTGCAAAATTAAACTCTGTCTCAAAAGTGAATAAATCAGGAGAGAAGCACATCCTTAATTCCTAGAGACAGGAGGAACTTCATAGTGACTGTTTACTTCTGATGAGGTGGCAAGAAAAAACCCAAAGCATTAAGATGTGGCTTTGCTACTGGCAAATGGGACAATGCAGCTGTAATGGGGAAAACTAGATTTAAACTGATTCTGGAGCCATAGCTAAAGGGTAAAGTACAAGGGTCTTGTGGCTTCTTCATCAGACAACCATGTCACAGCCCACACTCAGCATCCTGAAGACTGTCAGCTTCAGTCCCACCACCAAAATGCACACTGGGCAGGTAGCTGTGGAAGCTGAGAGTCAGCCCCAGTAAAACACAAGGTACAAAGACAGTGGGAAATCAGATGAGTATGACCCTCAAACAGCTCTGTCTTGTATTGTGGCTTCACAAGTCACATTGCTCATATGTGAGATGGAGACAGATGTTCCTCAGCTCAGCTTCTCAGCTGAAGGTGCTGGTACCAACCTAAGCACAGCCAGCAGGAGGTCTGACCTGGTACATCATCTCTCAAGGCTACTGAGAAAGAAGGGGAAATTATTTTATTTTTTTAAAAAAAGAGCTCCAGATCATCATATTCGTGGCTTGGTGCAGTTTGCAACTCAGCAGATGTGGGACACCAGGAAATCCCTCTTGCTACTTTGGATTGGCTGAGACCCTGGCAGGGGGCTCTGAGAGCTTGGAATGGAGCCAAAGACCCCTCTGCTTTTGATCTCGAGCCATGGAAACAGTTACCAACTTTATATGAGGAATTACAAACTAGGGAAAGTAGAAAAAAATGAGTAGGTTATTACTGAGTAGAGAAATAGAATGTTAAGATTCATATGAGAAGTGCACAGGGGGGTCAAGATGGAGGAGTCTGGGCTTGTACTGCCCTCCTTCCTTCTTCTTCATCGTCTCCATTTTCTTGGTGATGTTGGCACTTAGGGATTGGTTTAGAGTAGAAACTGTCTGACATAGGTGATAGGTATTGGGAATTAATTGTAAATAATGTCTACATAGTTTATAGTATAAAAAGACAAAACAGACCCAGGGGTGGGCAGTGTGCCTTGGACTGACCTGCTGAGAGCATCTCAGATAGTCAGGGAGAACATGTTATAGATAAGAGAAAATAAACAGCTTTGAGAACGATGGCCAAGCAGCTCTGACTTTTTCTTCAACTATCTGGCTGTGAAAAGGACTCTCAGGGAATTCCCAGGCAGGGAAATCCGAGAACCAAATAATGAAACCACATAATCCAGGTGGTTTTGCAGAGATCAGTTTCCATCTTTCAGCCCAAGCCCCAAGTACCTACCAGCTACCTACACAGGCTGGCCACAGCTTTTCCTGCTCGTGGAGCAGTTGCTGTCACTGGATTTAGTTATTGTTAGTCAACAGAAAATTGGATAAATCTATTTGTTTTGCAAACAACAAACCCAGGGGCTTTCTGAAGGTCAGAGGACTCCTAAATTTCCTGTGTCATTAGTGCTTTCCTATCATTAGCTTCTCTTGTAATGTTATGAGGCATTTGCAAAATGTGGTCCCACTGAGGCTATAGAAACATAAAAGGTTCAGGTATTTATTTCCTTTCTCATTAGAGTATTTTTTGTCTATAATGTACAAAATTATGTGGTGGACTTTTAGCTTAAAGGTCTGTACAAGGAGGAAAACACCCACTGCTTGGGTAAAAAAAAAAATCCTGAGCACCCCAGCAGTTACTGCATGGCTGGATCACAGCTGTATTAGGGGCTAATATTGCCAAAGGCCTCAGAGGTTCTGTAGGATGCTGGAAATAAAAATAAGACAAATAAGAGGAAGAAGAAAAATAGGAAAAAACAGAAAAAGAAGAAAAAAAAATGGTTAAATAAAATAGAGTAAACCAATGATGAGTAACTCAGAGATTCACATGAGATCTCAAAATTAACTATTTTGTAGGTTCAAACAGAGGTCCCACCTTATGTGAGGGGCACATGCAATTTACACTGATCAAAGAAGAGCTTTGAATACCTGACACAGGAGATGAAATATAAATATGTGATTTGTGAAGTAAAAAGACAACACCAACAATAATGAGACCTCAAAATAGATCTGAATGTCACACTCCTGGGTGCAACCATAATGATACTTTCTCTTGTGACAGAGATGAAAAGGCAAAGAATACAAGATCATTATTGTAACAATTACTTTAATAAGCAGGTAAAACTGGGGTTTGGTGGGGGCTTTGCTGTTTGTTGTCATATTTGCTATTCATTTTCCTTGTGATTGTTCAAAGGTTGATAAATAATGCCTTTTATTAAAATGCACAGTATGAGGAAGGTTTTCAAAGGTGCCCTGTGATGTCTGGATGTTTCACTTGCAGTGCCTCTGAAGAGTAACAGGCAGAATTTTGAGCATTTGACTGCCTGAACTCATAACTAGGGCCCATTTAGCAAGTATTTCCATTTGAGGGTCTCCTGCTAGGATCTGCTACCCAGGACATGTTGTTACAAGGCTTGCAGAGCAGAGGCAGCCTGTGTCCAGCCTGCCTGCAGGGAGATCCATGAACATCTGCATGCTCTGCTGCTGTGACCTGATGCTCACCCTTCCAGAATGGGCAACTGAATAAACTCCAAAAAGAACCACCCCTTCTAGAAAACTCAGACTGAGAACGAAAAAATTCAACTTTCCAAATATCAGTAATCTTGGCCCAAAAGATTTCTCTCCTTCAGAAGTTACCAAGCACAGCACAACCCAACTTCTGTGGGAACTCCAATCCCTGCCTCTCCCAAACGTGCATGTCACAGGAGAAGTGACAAAATAGTGAAGGAAACGAAACAAACACAGCAACTGTTAGTGACAGAGCTGCAGGAGGTCTAAATAAATCACTTAACATCAATTTCTCCTGCTGCAAAGGCCAGAAATGTCCACTGACAACAGCTGGCTGAACTCACTGGGCTGCTTTTTTCCTGTCCAACTCCCAGGCAAATTTTTGTTGTTTATAAAAATTCTCTGTATTTGCTGTAAGTATGAAATTTGTCTCTTAATTAGGAAGTTTCTTCGTTCTGGAGAAAATGCTATATAAATGTGAAATATTTTTATTAACATTTAATGGAGAATTGAGTGTGATATTGACACTAGGAAATGGACTGTACTATTTCTATACTGCAATATGCAAATATACTCATTGTTATTGCAGATTAGGAGACTGAATTTGCTAATGCTTTTTAATAATGCTTATTATATTTCTCTGACAAAAATACCCATTAAAATACCACTTAAAAAGCATGAAGATTGCAGACATCTGAAATTAATTCTGATATTTTTTCTAGAAAGCAAGTTTTAAAAATTCAAATCTGCATTTTTCTGTTTTTACAAATAGCCCACTGAATCAATATTTCAGGAGAGTGAATCAATATTTCAGAACACTGTGATGTAAAATAAAAAAAAATTGGTCTATTAAAATCTTTTTATTAGCGTGTCAATTGCAGTGCACAAAATTTGCACATATGGGTAAAGAAATTGTTTCCTGAAAATGTGCAAATTGCTACTTCACTGAATGTAAATGAAGTGCTAATTGCTCTTTGCAAACAATATTTATGCAAATCATGCCCTACCATTACATTGCAGAGTGGAGTTTACATTTACATTTGATGCATTTTTTCTCCACCCATTTGACAGTCCCTGGACAACAGGACTTGGGATATTACTCACTTTTTTTTTCAAGACATTTTATGGAGACATGAAGGGGTGAAGAATGGGAAAGGCCCTGCAGGCAGTAATATATCATGACCTAGAGGGGCAGAAGATCTAAATCTGTTCTGTTATTCTGGTTCATCATTCACTAAGCAAAGTATTTGCAATAAATGATTTATATCAAATTTGCCTTTTATTCTGCTTGCCTTTTGACCTATGATACATTTGGAAATTCTCTACAAAAGTAATTTAAATAAAAATATCTGCTCTCTAAAACAGGAAATAAAGTAGCTGATGCCATCAGATCAAACACTGAATTCAAAGAGATATGTGTGATCATGGGGGGGTGTTATTGATGTTAACTTGTTTTTAATAGCCTGTTTCTTTTTTTTTCTATTAATATAACTCATTAATTTGGAGAAGTCAACACATCTTGTCTATTCTTTCCCAGTCATAAGCAAGAAGAATCTTGAATCTGTTGAAGAACATCTGTTTTGCAATATTCATGAACACCAACTGAAAATTTTCACTTTGAAACCTTTAAAATACCCTATACCCTTATTAATATTGTATTTCCTGAGGTGAAATTCTCCTACATTTGATATTATTAGTTTTCCCACCAGCTTCACAGAATCATAGAACCATTTAGGTTGGGAAAGATCTCTAAATTCATGAAGTCCAACCATTAACCCAGCACTGCCAAACCTCTCCTTGGGTTCAGATTAGCTTTTCATAGCTTAGTTTCCTAAAATTTGTCCTTTGCTCTAAAGTCCTCCAGTGATCTTACCAATGTTTAAGCCATTAACAATTTTGGTTTCTCACACACACTCAGTCACTTCTTCCTCTCAGGAGAGAAGGGAAACAGGAAACTTCTTTCTTTTTCAGAGAGCTTTCCATGATGGGTTACTTGAATTTCCCTCGAATACTACATCTCTATTGCTGGCAGAGCAGGGCTGTGGAACACAGCTCTTTTCAGAGACACATAAAACCTCTTCCCCAGCCTTAGAGATTGCTTCTCTGTCTCCAGAGCTATGCAGTCCTCAGGTGCATTCCAGGGAAATTCTCAAACATCCCTCAAATTTAGCCTTATTCAGCAACTGGAATTTCTTAGGACTTGGGCACATAACTAAATTCCTGTGGCTCAGTGAGTTGCCTCACCAAGCCAAGCTGCAGCAGCCACATCTATCCAAACCTCTGAAATGCTTTAATTCAAATTTCCTTGAGAGTGCTTTAAGCTAAAGGGTTTTATAGCAAACACATCTCCCTCCTTTTTCCCGGTGTCCTGATACTGAATGCAAACTCCTGCATCCTTACCTGCACCTGGGACCCCAGGTAGGTGCTCACCTCTTAAACACTGCCTTGACTTCAGTTCTTCCCTGATAACAACATCCTGCCTTCAGTGAGTCAGACTCTGTTTATGATCACATTTTTAATTACTCCAGGGAACATATGTTAATGCTCATTCATCCTCAGTCTGAGGAGCGCTGCAAGAGTCAGGAGCCATATGGCTCCCATCCTGAGAGAAGAAAAAGGTGTGTCAAATTCCTCACTCCATTAGCTCCCAACAAGATTAAATTTACATCCAAGGCTGGGCACAGCTTTGGTGCCAGCGAGACAAGGGCTGGAAGCTGCAGCCAGAACAGCAGGGGCATCCCTGTGAGCTGCAAGGTTCTCCAAGCACAGGTCAGAGCACAGGGCACTGCAGGCCCTCCCTGCCACCTCCAGGGCAGAAAGCACAACCTGGAAGCTCGTAGGACCTGTTTCAATAAGTTATTTAATGTGAGCATGTCATGTCTCAGATGCTCACAAACTCCTTGAGCAGTCTGTGTGATGGGGTGTCTCAGCCTGTTTTCTGTGGGGGTGTTTTTGGGGCCAGGAAAGTGGTGTGAGGAGAGAGAATGAGTTGCAGCCTGAGAGAGTGTCACTGGAGTTTAAATTCCTCAGATCTAAAGCCATGGATTAGAGGCTTCAGAGTTAGTTTCCTCTGCTCCCTGGGCTTAAAAGACAATTGTTGGGAAGAACAACTTTGGCTCTTGTCAGTCCAGGTGCACTGAAATGCCAAATTTTTCCCTAAAGACAAAATCAGCACTTTCTCAGCAGGTGAACAACACTGACATAATACTACATCCAGTAACAGTGAGGTAATACCACATGTAATCACATCCCCATCCCTGTCATTTTGAAATTGTCTTGCATTTGGTTTTCTTTTGCTGTTGAGGAAGACAAAATACCAGGAGCAATCTGGGTGCAGCCCTTCCTCAGGCACCCAGGACAGAAGTGCTGACAGGAATCCAACTGAGAGCTGATCACTGCAAATAAAGAGGTTGTAGAGATGTCACCAAGGGCATGCCTTGATCTTTAGGTTTTTATTACTGGTGAGGATTTGTGAGAAGACAAGGATGTAGTTTGCTCTCAGAACTGAGATTGAATTTCTGATGCTGGCACTTAGAGAGAAATAAACCCAAACAAATCCTTGGGAATTCAGAGCATCTCATCTGACAATCAGAGGAATACAAAGGCATAATGCTATTTTTAAATCAGATTTTCCAAGAACAACTGCTGTTTTAAATGCATATATAAATAGCAATCCCCAAAGCCTGGCAATGGCTCTCCTCCTGAACCAACAGCTTCCAAACAGTTTGTAGAAGGCATCAAATTCCCTGATACTTCTCACACTGATGCAAAAAGAATCTCACACACACATTCACAGGCAAAGCAGCTATTTGGGATTTGTGCCTCACCACTGAGAACAAGCTCTGACCCCCAGTGCCCAACTGAGAGGGAAATACAGGTCTCTCAAACACGTGAATATTTTATTTATCCCATGACAAGGCCTCCAGTCCCATCACCCTGGAGCACAGGGGATGCTGCCAGCTCCCCTCCCAGAGCTGGCTGCCAGTGTCCCAGCACATGCCAGCTCTCAGCACCATCACCCCTCTGCTGCCAGGATGGAGGCAGGAAAGTCTGAAGAGATGGCAAGCATCAAACAGGTCCAGCTCAGGGATATTTGAGGACACTTTGCAATTAGGATTCTCTAATTCAGTCTCTCTGCTCTCCCAGAGCTCTCATGCATGAATTGCCATCTGCTCCCCACAGTGCACCAGGAAAGCAGCTTCAAACCAAAGCAGCCCCACCTTCCTCCTTGTTTTGCTAAAGTGATTCAGGATTTTGTGTTGTGGATACTTTTTTTAAAAAAATAAAACAAGAGAAGGACCTAAAGAAGCAATGTTCCAGTGATCCAGGCATTGTGAGGGAGGTGTTGGATGTCCAGCCAGCAGTGGGATTCCCTGCTCCATGGGAGGGTCTGTGCTGCCTCTGAGGAGGGAGGAATGGGATGCCTGAAAGCTGAGAGCATTGAGTGAGAAGCTGTTTGACTGAATGAGAACACCCTGCACTTCATTGCTCTTATGTCAATTCCTGGCCACTGGGAGAATTACCTGGCCTGGTAAACACCTCCCACCTCTGATGGCATTTTTCTAAATGGACACTGTGAGTGCTGCAGAGGCTCTTCCCATTGCCTTTCTTTCCCCTGCCAAGCAATTTTACTGCTTTGTTTGACTTTGCAACAGAAATTAACAAAAATGTGATGCTGGTAGTGCTGCTTTGCTGAGGTGACTCAGGGTCTTCAATCCAGTGATAACTTCTCCAGTGTAGTTTATAATTTTGAGGCCAACCCTGTCAAAACCCAGCAAAAAAAAAAATGCCAAGATGTTATGTAATTAATATAATTTATTCAAATGACACATTAGACCACAGGGTTTTATTTATTCCAGTAAAGTCTCTTTCTCCATTCCCATTTGTAAGCTGAAATCCTGGAGATGTTTTAAAACAAATATATAACCTCCTCATCACTGCTGGCAAACATCCACCAAAATCCAAATTTAGTCTTGGAACAAACATATAAATGACCCATTCCCAAAGGATGGTGTAGCCTTGAATAGGCCAAATTTTTAGTATTTTACAGGATATTATTTTCCAAAAGCCACTGTCTGTCTTGTAACCTTTTAATTTCCAGGCAATGATCTAGGCTAGAAGTCATTTGCCTAAGCTCAGAAACTTTGACTTTCCCCAGGTGTATCTAGTGAAGGCTGGGCAGGGTCCCACACAGCTCCTTAGGGCACAGTTTGTTCTTCTCTTCCAAGCACTTCCAGGAGAGATTCACCATGACTGCAAAGGCCACAAGCCTCAGTAAAGTGTCTTTTCCTTGGCCATCAAAACAACTCCACCACAAAGCTGCCTCCCAGCATCCCAAATGTTGTGTTCTCAACCAAACTGTTCAGAGGTCACTTTTGCCCTTCCTTACAAGGGAAAAAGATAAAAATACATAAGTTACAAGGACTGTCAGTGGCTAAGGAGAAACTTGTTGAGATGTGCAATAGAAAATTTGCCTCATAAAATCATATTGGCCATAGAGAGAAGCTATAAAACCTTACTAGACTTCCCTCAGCATCCTGCCTCACTGTGTTTTTATTTTCCCCATAACAGCACATGGCTGCACTTCAGCCCCACATACAAAATGTTTAAAATAATTTTGTGATGATTTCTGTTGGCTGAGGTTTGTGTTTTAAAAGTTTTTTAATCTCCACAGTCAACTGCTTGTGCTAACTTTACTCAAACCACAAGGATGTATTAAATTGAAAATATTCCCAATTGACACATCTTGGGGTTTTGTTTGTTTTATATAAGGTAATCCAGGCAGGTTGCAGTCTATTTAGCTGTTTTTCTACTCTCCCTTTCTTTGTATAAATCTTCCTTACTCTATAGGATGCAGGGCACAAATATAAAACCTTTCATGCAAAGTAAGACAGCCTGGAAGGTTGTTTCCACCCCAGATATCCCAGCAATGTGGCAGGAGGGAGACAGAGAAGGGGAAGGGATATAAACAAGAGGATGGAATTTCCAGAATCCCTCCCACCTTCCCCATTTTCAGTGAAAACTTCAGGGTATTTGGTTACCCACTGTTTCAGAATAGAAATGTCATGAATGAAAGAAAGTCCCCTTTTCCAACCTACTCTAATAAGCAGCTATGAGGTTACTACCTTTGCTAGTCAGGGACTGAGTTCCTAAAGTATCTTCCTGTACTCCTGGCAAAGAAACAATTTTGCTGTCATTGTTCCTGCAGCAGAGTTCACAAGAAAAATGCTCAGCAAGCTTCCTCAGCGTGAGCTGGGTTTTTTTGCTTTTTATGATGCTGTCTTCATTTCAAATAAAAAACATTTTAGCTGAAAACATGGAGCTGTTCTTTGTGTCTTGAAAATATAATGCTACAGCATTTTCTTTGACTCTAAATGTACACCTATAAATACCTTTACCAGGCACTCAGCACAGGCTATTGTTCCTCCTACAGCAACAGAAACTGCCTCAGATTTGAATCTTGGAAGCCAGGGAAATGTGAAGTGGATACAGAAAAGGAGCATATTTCTCTCCAGCTGACAACTCAAGGTTATTTCTGAAGTAAATAACGTGTTGCTAAAGAGATTTCTTTCTGTTTTCTGATAATAAAGTTGCAGCAGGCTGAATTTGACTGCTTCTCATTACAGCAGAGCTGAACAGGTCAGAGGGTGGGCAGGTTCAATTTGTTGTTTGGTGTGTGATGCCAAAGAGCTTCTTCCTGCTCTGCTGGGAGTCAAAGCTCCACAGTGCAGACCACAGGGGCCAGTGTGGCAGGAGAAGGATGAATTCTCCAAGCCTCCCTTCACACAAAATATCTCCTCATCTCCATGGGTTATAAAAGTTGGAAAAAAAGGACCGAAAATCAAAATTTCAAAGCTCTTGGAGCCATTAAACAAGATTTAAATGTTGAAGAGAAGCACTCAGAGTCAGTGTTATCTCTGCTGCAACAGGACAGCTGTGACAGACTCCTCAAGCCCAGCTGAGAGACCCCAGGTCCTGTTTTGAGTAGTTGGGCAGCCTCTGACTGACTGACAAACATCATTTACTGATGTCCAGAGCCACAGAATGATTTTTCTTTTGAACCTTACAGGCTTTTCCTGTAAAAGGAGGAATATATAACCCATCAGGTTGTGGTTTCATATCATCCTCTTCTCATCAAAGAGTGCCAGGAAGGAACTAAAGGTGAATATTTATCTCTGAGATCAGTCAGTAGAGGCACAGAGTGACAAGAGAGCATTGCACATGCAGAAAGGCCTCTTGTGAAGGAGTTTGTATGGCCATTTTTCTCATTTTCTGCAGACTTTGTAGTTACTAATGAAAAAGAAAATTAAAATTGACCTGATTGATTGACTTTTCATTCTAGGTCTGAGTCCCAGCCCTCCAAGTGAGGTTCCAATAGTTCAAAAGCACAGATGTGCTGCTTCAGTGGTTCCCTGACTTGGGAAGGGGTGGTCCTGCAGTGTCCACCCCATGACCTTTCCTCCCATTCTTCTGCTGCCTGAGCTGCCCTGATCCAGGGAGGATCTCTTGCTGGTCTCACCCAACCAGCAGAATACCAAGCTGGTTACTTTATAGATATACATCAACATTTGGGGGTTTCTAGATGAGTGGATTGAGTAGGCTCTGGGTCTGCCAGCAGCAGCAGTGAGCCAGTTCCACCCTATTGGTGACCCACAAAAAAAAGGTTCTCCCTTAGGTTGGTTTACAGAAACAGGAGTGGAAGGTGAGAAAAACAGGTCCACAAGGATTTAAAGTACTGGCTAAAAGTGGATTCCCCCCTCTTGGCAGGCAGGTCCCTCTTCCACCACACACCAAAAGCCTGTGAACCCTGTGATGTGGCTCACTCAACTCAGCCTGGTGCCAAGCCAGCCCTGCAGGGGAAAGCTGCACCAAATCTCCCCACCAGGGGAAAAGGCAGGATTGCCCTCTTTTGGGAAAGCAGTGAGATTTTCTGTGTAATGCAGGGCTGATGTCTCTTCTGGGAGTTGCCATCTGGGGGAACAGTGCAGCCATGAGGCCACCACAGCCCTGCAGTGTGGGTGCTGCTACAGCCCTGGCCAGGGGCCAGAGTCACCAAGACAGGCTTCTGACACCTGGGCTTCCCTTCCTGCCCCAGCCCTCAGCTCCAGCACTGGAGGGGGTGAAGGACTTTGCTGTTAGTAAAAGGTCAAATCAGGAATGGTTATTAAATGTACAGATAACAATGAAATGGAGAAAGGCAGGATCACTGGAGGTCAAAGATGTAGAATGAGCAATTCCTTACTGATTTTTTTTAGAGCATTCCTAGGCTGCATGAAAAAAAAAAAAAAAACAATTAAGTGGTTTACTTACAGTATCTAATGTTTTAAGTTTGCTTTAATAGTCCTTTAGATCATTATGATCAGTGCTGCAAGTGCATAAATATCCCCATCTCTTCTACATTTTCTTCTTGACAGGTTAGTTTTCTACCCACAGAGATATTGATGAGACACTTTTGTGCTCCAGATATGTGCATTTTTCTGCATTTTCAAATAGGAACCACCATTATCTTTTTGCAAGCTGAATATTTTTTATACATCATTTACTAGTGACTAATGTGTGCTTCAGCCATGGGCTCCAAGGACTGTCATTTATCTTCCATAATGACCACAAGTTCTTAAAAAACCAGCAACACACTGGCTGCAAAAGATGATCACAGAACATTCTTAGTTAGAGCCCATGGAAACAGAGCAAAATGCATATTTTGCTTTGAAAAAAACCAAAGAAACTCCTAATTTCTCTTGTGTGAAACACAATACAAAATAAAAGAAGGTTTCAAATAATGCCAAAATATACAGAGCTTTTCTTCTGTTCTTGAAGTCAGCCTGTCATCTGAAAAAAAAAAAACCAATGTAACTCCAGTGAAAATTAAAAGCAGCCCACAACACTAAACTTTCTAGTGCACTGGCTGCCTCGGATTTCTTACTGCCACTGAATATTTTCTATATCATGTTATAAGCAGCTAAGTTTGCATGTTATATTTAGGAGAAAACCACTGCAGCCACAGGACACAAAGTACTAACGTTGAGCCAATGCTTTCACATGAAAGCAAATTGGATGCAGTTTTCTTTAGCAGAAGATGTATCCTTTAAAGCAGTCAGATTAGCCACACAGCCTTTCAATGCCCTGCATTGCAGCAGCTGGCCAGGTTTGTGCAGAGCATGCTGCCACATCTCCTGGATGGAAGGTGATGGGCAAGGAAATCTCCCCTAGGGCTAAACATGAGCAAGAGTGACAGTACTGCAGGCAGGGCTCACCCTTCAGGCCACACAAGCTGAGTTTTGGGAGCTCTGCCCAAGCTATGCCAGTCAGAAAGCTCAAGAAATAAATCCTGGGCAGTTCCATGGGTGGCAGAAAGCTTTTGGGTCCTTCCAAACGTTGTATTTCCAACTGTTGTCTGAGTCGTTCCCAGTGACAATATGAGCTCACTTTTCAAGTGTTTCTAATGATTTCAAATGCTCTATTTTACCTTGATTTTCATGAGAAGGAAGCTCAGTCTTGTTTGGATGTCATCTTTTAAGCATTTCCTCTTCTACAGTTTTACTGGCAGCTCAACAAATATTTTCCCTAGTGCCAAATAAGTTCCAGCTATGCAACAATTTTTCTACATGCTTTCAGCTGCTATAAAACAGCTTTATCTCCATTCTGTGTCTTGGGGTTGAGTTATTTTTTAGTATCTTTCCTCCTATTAATAAAAAGCAATGGAGTGATAAATGTGTGTTTTACTCAATACACATCACTGTGCATGTATCTTGCTGCTTCCAAGAGCTCAGCCAGCTCCTACTTCATGCAGGCTCCACTCAGCCTCCTCCTGTCAGCAGGAAAACCTGCTGAAAGCAGAACCCCAAAACCCCTTTGTCAGTGCCATCACCAGGTGAAGGGGCAGGCTCTCTGCAGGGAGAGACCAGAGCCAAATTAACAGAAACCACTTTCACTTCTTCAGAGACATTACCCTTTAGTAATATTCACAGAAAGGTGAACATGGTGTGCCTAAAATAAGTAGTGTTATAAATAGTATTCACATCAGATTATTATAAAAATGGTCACACTTTACCTGTGTAAACTTGGCCAACTTCTGGTTTCATGTACCTCACAGTTTGATTTGGTACCAGATTCCAGCTGATTGCTGATATCCCTAAATTCTCACCCTCTCCAGCTTTCCAAGCCTGTCCACTGGAGAAATGTGTCTGTTTTTTCCTCTGTTTTTTCCTACCTACACAGACACCATTCATTGCTTTTGGGTGCAGAGGTCCACAGCAGTAGATTAGGATGGACATTTTCTAATCAGATTTGTCATTCAGAATGATTCATTTATGGGTTATATACCCACAATATCTATAAGAGATCAAAGAGATCTGATTTTTAGAATCTGAGAATTTGGAAAGTGAAGATCATGGCAATTCAGTGTCCCTGAAATAAACTTTTCCCATCTTTAAAAGTTACTGATTGGAAAATGTAATTGTAGCGAAGCATGTGTTCATCTCAGAGCTCGTGAGTGTGTTTGCCCAGGTGTGCTCCTCCAAAATACAGCCACTGATAAAGACAGATGGCTTTTGACAAGGAACATCAGTCATTTTCAGAAATCTGATGAGACAACTGTGTGCTCAAATGGCTTTGCATGAGCCCAACAAACGCTGAGCTTGGAGAATATCTTTGTCTCCTGGTGCATTTTGTAGCATCAGTAATTTGTGCCTTGGGAGCATTTAATCTATAGTATCAACAGTATTTATGGTGTCTGGAGTTTTACATGGCTAAAGTAATTACTATGATAAATGCCAGCAATATTTTAAAATTAACATTGAAGTTTCTTTCAATTTAGAAGCAGAAGACACTTAATTGGCAAAGATGGGATTACAGTAAATTCTTTTGCTGTTTAGGGTCTGGTTTTGCATAGATGATGCACAGAGGGAACTGTACTTTCATCCTGAAGTCAGTTGGTTTTCTTGATTTCTGGAGTACTGTGGCGGCCAAAAGATCAGGTTTGGTGACTGTTTTCCTTGTTCCCCTCCTCAGTGATTTCAACCTAATCTTTTCCTCATGCTGGAAGAGTCAAGGAGTCTTCTTTAACCCAGAGTGTAACCTACACCTTAGCTGCCAGATGGACACAGAAGCTCCACTCTATCTGCTCCTCCTCTACTGTAACACCACACAACCAACAACAACAGAGAAGCTCAAGATGGTCCCCAGTTTCCTCCAAGCCACTTCCAAAGCACTTGAGTGTAGACCTAACTCAAAACAATGAGGGTTCTTATCACCCAGAGGTCACCAGAGGACTGGGTCAATTCCCTGGAATCTTGGAAGCTATCACCACCATCAATGAAAGAGCATGACTGAACAATGCTCTCCAAAGGAGCAGGTTCAGCCTCTTCCAGGACTGCTCTGGTGCTGCAGCAGATCATTTGCAACCCTGGAGAGTCTTTCCAGACAAAATGTTACAGTATCACAGTCCAACTCTAATGGTCATTGAATCTTACCTGTCTTATTTTTCCCATTCTCCCAGCTATGTGTTCCTGCTTCTTTGTGACTGGGGTGGTTTTCCTTGTTGGACTGAGTGAACTCTCCATCCTGGCAGAAAATGAATGCAGAAAAAAAGTTGCATTGGCTCATGCAAGGGTCAGGCTGGCAGACCAGGTCTGCTGCTGGGCTGCAGGTAGGGGTAGGAGGAAAGGAAGAGAGAGGAAGGAGGGAGAGGTCTTTTATTAGTGAAAATTAATAATTGGGTCAGCTTGATGTGATGTGTGATCATGCCTTCCACTGGGGAAGGGAAACTTCTGTTTCAGAGAACAGGCAAGGAATGCAAAGTGCTTTCTACCTTCATGATTTCAAATCTACTGTGAAGTCAAATGAGCTAAGAACTACTTTTTAGCAGTAAGATAATTTTGGGGAATACTCCATTATCTCTGCAAAAGGTACAGATATTTATTCTGCAAAGGCAGAACAGGGAACTTAGTTCATCTAGTTCATCTTAGTTCATCTCTTTCCAAGAACATCTACAGCTGCTTAAAATCTGGGGACAAAAAAAAAAAAAAAAAGAATGCTTTCTTTCTTTTGTCAAACACTTGATCTTGCCTGTAGTACATCCCTCTTCCATCTTTTAGGGTCACACCCTGTAGGCACAAAATACCTTGAAATCAGGGGAGTATTGCTGACATTAAAACTGCATTATAAAGTGAATATTAAATTGAATAGAATGATAATTTCCACTCCCCCCTCTTTACCAACAGTGAGTAAAAGGAGCCTATCTTTCACAGGTTTGTCAAAGGCTATTGTTCATGCCTGGCAGAAAATTACAGGCCAGTTATTACAGCAATTCAGGAAAGGAATCCTCACTATGCAAATAAAACACAGCACATCCATGCAACACTTTACAACAGCCTCAGCTCCTCCAGGGTCATCAACAGGCTCCAGGTCTCCTGTGGGCTCCTACATGGAACAACTTCAGCCCTTGGGAGAAGGCAGGCTGCAAAAACTGGGAGAAGGCAGGGAATGGACCAGACCTGACATCTGCCATGTCCAGCCCCTGACCTTGCTCTCTGTGGAGCCTGAGCTCAACCAAGAGCATTAAACATGGAGCTGGTCAAGTTACAGATCGTGCTCTCTACTCAGTGTCCTCCATCCCTGAGCCCTGCTCACAGCCCCTGATATTGTTAACAAAGGTCTGTCTGAGTGAAACTTCAGGTGTTGAATGGAGTCAGCAGATACCTGATATATATTCAGCTACAAGGTCTTCATTTAACCTGAACAAAAAATGCAGAGCCTTTTCCCCTTTTCCTCAGAACTTACTCCTGTTTTGCATTCCAGAACACTTGTCACTCTGGTGAATATTAATTAAAACTTGCAATTAATTAAAATGTCAATTAATTCCTTTATTTTATTCTTCAGGGTAATCTTGCATTCTGTGCAAGAGAGAGCATGAAGTGAGCTTAACAGAATGAAATAGAACAATTTTCAGTGTAAGTGCTGCTCTGTGGATCCTGGAAGAAATGATTGTCTGGCCAAGGGAGAGAGAGCTTTAGGGAGTGCATCCATGACAGCAGACAGACCAGCACATTGCAACAGTCTGGGGACCACCTATGGCCAATTTACAAATTCCAGCTCTGATTTTACGAGCACTCTGTGCATTCATGAGCTGGGATGGTCATTTGTTGGAGGCTCACATCTTATCCCAGAGGAATGGGATGGCAATTCAATGCCTATCTTTGAAACAGGAGGTGGTCAGGACCATGACAACTGTGCTGAGGCAGAGCAACATCTGTTTATGGCCTCAGCAAAACTATTTTTCTAGTCCTAAATTCTACCAGGGTAGAAACCAAGCAGGAAATCACCATTTTGGCCACAGTGATCACAAGGCAGGAAGGGGGTAGAAACTGAAACTACAGATTTTTTGTTTTCCACTGGAGCTGAAAACTTTTTGAATCAAGGAAAACATTAATGAATGTGTGCAGGAGTCAGCAGAAGTGCAGTAGTTACACCAAAAAGCAAAGGAGTTCATTTTGGGGTAGCCAACAGCTTTGCTCTGTGGTATAGACTTATCCCAGGTGTTGCTGAAACAAAAAACCATGTTGGTATGTTTGCACATGGAAATTAAAAAGAAATTCACTTTCTATCCAGATTGTCACCATGAGAATCATATTGGTTTTGTATTTAATATGGGAATTCTGATCAATCCCTTCTACAGACACTACAGCTAATCTTTAACTTGTTTTGAAAGGAGAAAACAAATCCCAGCATTAGCCGTGGGACTTTAATAACATACAGATGAAAATTCCCATACGTGTAAAATCAACATATTGACATCTCGTTTACCTAGAATTGTTGATCCTCTACTCTGTTATTGTTTAATTTCCTTGCAAAGTTTCTCAGAAACCATAGTTATTGTGTCGTGCTTCCTCCTCTTCCTCTCCAGGGGCAGGTCTTTCCAGATCAAGGCAAACAATGAATTTGCACAGCATCCTCAGCAGACACAATGAAACCATGATGAAATGCTGCTCTGCAAACCTTTCCTGTCAGCTCACACAGATGATTCTTTTGAGAGACCTGAACTGCTTTTCAAAATGTGCATTTGCCTTTAATAATAACTGACCACAAAATGCAGTGCAATATAAACACAGCCTTTCCTTCTCTGTTTTGTGTTTTGCTACAATATTTTTCTAAATCCAGTTACATCATCATCACAAACAGGATTTTTCTTGCCAAAAAAGTCAGCAATGTGAATGTTGTATCTAAGCAAGTAACCTTGACTCTGTCTACAGGCACAGAAACAATTTTAAGACATCAGTCATCTTGTTCTAAAATAGATTATATGAACATTTGTCTTCAAAATCTTCTTTCCATTCACTATGGCTTTGCATGACCAGCTCTGAGGAAGACACAGACATTACAGGCCAAGTGTCAGGCAACTTTTTCTAGGAGTCTTTACTGGACAGAGAAAATCTGGGAACCAGCTTAATTTTTGCTTCTGATTTCACATCTGTCATGTCAGTTCCCTAATGGCTGGGTTTCCCACATTATAGGAAATTAATTTGAGTAAAAATCCATAAATGCTTTTCTTTCTGCTCATTTTGGCTTTTATTCAAAAAATGAGGACATTAAAATAATCTGAGGTTTCTAAGGTGGTTTGTTCTCAAATTCAGATGTCCAATGATGAGGTTACAGGTCAGCAAGCAGAAATTGTGCTGGGTTTGTCCACATACAATTTCACTCAGGAATTACATTCATCTCACAGAGAAACAAGGGGGCACCATGTCCAAGGGGGCATTAGTCCCAAACCCCAGTGAGCTTCTCTCAGCAAGACCAGCTCTGTATATTTCCAGATAAGAAAGAGAGAAGATGCTCTCACAAATGGTGACTTTTTAACTTTCAAAGCCTGGAATGGGAGATCTGCTCCAGCACTGCTGCTGAGAAAGCCACATAAAACTGAACTACATCAGGTGCTTCTTCTGAGTCTGAGCTTTAGTGGCTGAGCATTCACAGTGCTGTATCTAAAATTCCAGCTGGGATGTCAAAGGATTTCAGGAGCAGCTAGCCCTGTGGATTGGCTGGCAGATCCTTTCTCATATACCCAAAGGCATAATGCATGTCTCACACACAACAAGATGGTATTTGCAAGTTATGCCACAATTTACACCAATTTCCCAGCAGGCTGGAGGCCCAGGTACTGGAGATTACTGGAGTGCAGTTCAGGCTGTGTGTTCCTTTTGCTGTCACCTCTAAGCAGTCTTTGTCCCCCCCCAGGTTTCTTTCCTGCTCTTTTGAGGCAATCCACCCTGACAATGCCCATGGAGTAGTGGGAAAGCAAAGCATGGATTGTCTTGACAGAACTCTTTAAATAAAGTCAATTGACTGGAAAAGTGAGTATCTGCCTAAGGCTCCTCACTCTGGAAGGACCCAGACAACTCTGATGCACATTCTTATCACAGTGTTTGTCCAAGCTTCCTCCTGTGATAGCAAAAAATGAGTGTAATTGGGGAGGGCAGAGCAGCAGATTAGCACACAGCACACTGAATAACATCCCAGCATCTGCTGTCACAGACTTGCTGACAGCTGTTTCTGCAGAGTAGCTGGAAATCTGATAATCCTAAACAAGAAATTTCTTTTTATCTGTGCAAGGGCAAGTGCTAGCCTCTAATATGACCCTAGAGGACAATCTGCAGTTTTGAGCAAATGCTGCCAGCTACACCTGGACATCTCCTTCAGCACCTCCCCAAGAACACACAGCTGGACACATCTGCACCAGGGCTGCCTCCTACTGGGTGACACTTCTAGCAGTCTTTCAATACCTAGAGGGGCTAAAAAACAACCAGAGACAGACTTTTGTCAAGTACTTGGAGTGATAGGACAAGGCTTTAAACTGAAAGAGAGTAGGTTTAGATTTGACAGAAGGAAAAAATTCTTTGCTGTAAGGGTGGTGAGAAACTGGCAGAGAAGCTTCCTAGAGAAGCTTTGGATGTCCCATCCCTGGAAACATTCCAGGTCAGGCTGGATGGGGCTTTGAGGAACTTGGTCAAGTAGCAGGTGTCCCTGGACATGGCAGAGTGGGCTGGAATTAAGAGATACCTTCCAACCCACACCATTTTAAGATTCTAGGATATATGGAGAGGCACTTTTGGTCCCCAAGGGGTGGTTTTTTTTCATACTCCATGGTTCTATTCTATTGGAAGCTTCAGAGAGGATCCAGGTTGAAGACTTCTGCCAAAGTAAATCCAGGAAAGACATGTGATTGATGTGGAGACTCCATAAAAGCCTCTGGAATATTTACAAAATCTTTCCTTTCCCTGAGTCCTGGGTAGCATGGGTGGGAATAAGTCAGTGTACTCTCTCCTAATGATCCCATGTCCACTCAGACTGTAAGGGGCAGTGGAATTAAGCACAAACCTACAGCCAGATTTATTTTGCAGAGAAGACCCACTGTTGCAGGCACACAGAGGGTGCCTGAGATGGAAACCAGACACAGGGCTGTGTGAAGAAGATTGAATTCTGTTCCCCCCAGCCCAGGTTTAGCAGAGATGTGCTCATGGAGTTTACCAGGACATTAGTGCTGTCAAACACTTGCCTTGTCATTAACCCAGTCCTGTGCTGAAATCTGGTATAGCAATTGGTGGCAATAACTTATTTTAACTTCAATGGTGAAGAATGAGAGCAGGGCAAAACTCTGAAGGTTTTCCCTTAACTGGCATTTTAAAATGACAATTAAAATGCCTACTCTTGCTGTAAATGTATTTTTACAAACACGAATAATATCAAGAGCCAACCCTAATAACATTTGGGCACCTTTGCAAATCACAGTTCTCTGCATGGCAGCCCACAATCAGCAGCAGCCCCAGACACTGTGAAATCCTGACTACAGGCATTACTGAACAGGCCCATTAAACACAATTCTCATTCTTGGTTTCACAGATTAGTGAGTAGCTGCCATGCCCAGATGCCATTTTATAGGCAGGTAACACCAAGGGAAAAGCACAAGTTCCTTCTGTGGTGGATGAACTGGGCCCTGACAACTGAGATCACGTGTGACACTTAAAAACACAAAAATCCTATGGAAAAAAGTTTAATATCCGTGAAGAGCAGCATAAAAAATTATCAAGCAGTGTTGCAGTGGGTCTTTCAAAAGAGAAGACAATGGCACCAATTCTGCTCTTAGTGTTTTGCCAGTTAAGGCCACAGTTCTGTAGAGCTCCCTACTTCCAAAGTGCTGTAAATTTTGGATTTGTTACTGAGGAATCTTGGGGATATTGCTCCAAATGCAATTTTAACAAACAGGCTGATGCCACAGGAACTTCTAAGTGTGGTTTTAAAGACAGGATTTGCATGTTACAGATCTAATTTATGTTTCTTCAGGACACACCTCTTGGATAGAGATGGCCAGTGCCCTGTCAGCTGGTGGCTTTGTTTCCCCAAACACATTAGCTCCTGTCAACAAGGCAAATCTGACTCTGCCTGACTGCATTATCAGTGAAAACTGCTGTCCTCGTGACATTTATAATACAGCCAATGGATGCAGAAGAGACACTAAGCATAATATTTTGTTGTTCCAACAGGTGCCAATTTCAGAAGTCTAAAACTGATTTTAATGTAGACACTGATGTATTAAAGCCTGTTTGTCATGGACCAAAAAAAAAAAATCCCAACAAAATAAACCAACAAAAAAACCCCACAAACAAACAAAAAACTAAAAAAAAAAAAAAAAAAAGCCCCAAACAAATAAAAGCATTTCAGGTGCCTGGGTGTTATCTTTGCATACCCAGGCATATTTCCCATTCCCTCCTTTTGCCAACTCTCCAGCCTTTACAGGGGTTATGAGGTGTGGAACAAAACAACTCACATAGCTGTCTCCTTCAAAAAACAAAGAACTAACAAGACAGAAGGAAACTACATTTCATGATTCTCAGATAGAAATCATCACTGTCTCCAGCACACCTGAATATTTCCCATTCGTGGTCACATTATAGCAATGGCAGCACTGACCAACTCACAAGCTCCACGTGGCTGCTACAGGAGAAGGTCCTTGCAAGGTGGGTGGTGGCTCTCTGCATGGACCTCCTCCTGTGGCCTTGCAGTGACAGCAATGACACGTGCAACACTGCTACAAGTGACTTGGGGAATGGGTCCCACACGGTGCCCCATGGCCACTCAGTTCCAAAGATCTCCCAGCACGTGGCTCGCTTCAAGAACTCAGCAGAAGAGGATGAGACAGCTGAGAGTGTTGGAGTGGTGATGCAGAACCACAGAATCACAGACTGGATCAGGCTGGAGGGGACTGCAGGAGGCCATCTGGTCCAGCCTCCCTGCTCAAGCAGGGTCATCCCAGAGCACATGGCACAGGATTGTGTCCAGAAAGTTCTGGGATCTCTCCAG
This sequence comes from Peucedramus taeniatus, assembly GCA_013400575.1. Classification (NCBI taxonomy): domain Eukaryota; kingdom Metazoa; phylum Chordata; class Aves; order Passeriformes; family Fringillidae; genus Peucedramus; species Peucedramus taeniatus. Next base: position 191,641 of record WBNO01010900.1, read on the forward strand.
GGAAGGAGACTCCAGACCCTCTTTGGGCAGTCTGTTCCCATCCACAGCCACCTGCACAGGAAAGTTCTTCCTGTGAATATTCAGGTGGGAGTTCCTGTGCATCAGTTTCTGCCCATTGCCTCTTGCCCTGTTGCTGGGACCATGGAGCAGAGCCTGGTCCATGCTCTGACACCTCCCTGTAGGCACTGATGAAGTTCCCTCCCAGTCGTCTCCTCTTGAGGCTGAGCAGGCCCAGCTCCCTCAGCCTTTCCTCATAAGAGATGCTCCAGTCCCTTCATCATCTTTGTTGCCTTCCACTGGATCCTCTCCCCACACAACAGGAGAGTTTGCATGTAATCTCTGCTGTTTCCTGGGTCTGGCTCACTGTCAACAGAATCATAAAATCCTAAAGTTTTAGAATATCCCAAGATGTAAGGAATCCCCAGGGACCACTGAAGTCCAATCCACCTGGGCTAATATCCCACAGCAGTGGGGGATTTCAGATTTCAGAGATAAATAAACCTGTTGGAAGTGTTATGCAAACATAAGGATTTTTTTTATTCACCATACAATTAAGATCTGACCTCAGAAGCAGAGCAGTACAGCAGAAGTCATTGTTGCCATCACATACCTCACACTGTAATTAGTGCCCCCACCCAGGTTAATGTTTGGATTTCTCAGCCTGGACAGTGACTTCTTTAATTTCAGCAAAACATATTTCACTTCATTAGTTTATTACAGTAATTTTTTTTCACATTTTTAGTGTTTTGTAATTAATCCAGGAGCTGTGAAAGAGTCTGAGTTACAGCACAGCACCTCATGCTTGTGAGTTCTTAACCAGGAGCCCAAAGGCCATGTGCCACTGAATGTGGAAAGTACAAATTTGCTGGGCTTTAAATGATACCCTTGTGTGTCTTATTGAGAAGATAAACCAGCTCACAAAGCAGAACTTTTCAGGACTAAGGGTAAAAACCTGCACTGATCCCTGGATGGAACTCTGGAGCACAAAGAGTCAGAATTTATTAAAAGGATGCTCCTGCTTCCCTGCTACCCCAGAAACATCACCACAAACCCCTGTTTTATGCTTTTTTCATTGGTATACACAAAATACTCTATGGAAGTAAAGTCATGAAGTTTCAATATGCCAGATTTTATTTATTGAGCTCTCTGACTTCCATCAGAAACGGAGTGGCCCTGGCCCTCCACTTGGGAGGAATATGGTGACAATCTTTCCAGCTGTGAAGTTAGACTGATTTTCTAATCACAGTCTCACAGACCTGACAGAAGCCAAAGGAAATGTAATTCTGAGGCACATGGACAGTTAAATCCCATTTTAAGCACGATTAAGGTTTAAGTGTCTGAGCCTCCCTGGCCTCACTGGCTTTCACAGGCAGTTTGGGAGCAGGATCCTCACAGAGTGTCCATCACTTTATCTGTTCCCCTGTAACTTAGGGGTGTGTTTAGCTATATTAATAAAAGGTATACTCTATCCTATTGAACTAGGATGAGTCTTAGTTTCCAAATCAAATCAGTGCTTAGTACTTCAGCTTGATGACTTTGCAAAGGTTGGAAGTAATGCAAACTGACCCTCCGTGTGCTTCAACCCATTTCTCATGTGAGATACAATCAGACACTTAATAAATCTTTCAGGGGGACCTGTGTTCATATATTTTATTTTAGATTTGGCCCAGTTAAGAGCACTGACACACTCAGACAGACTCTGGATTCCCATGGTCCCAGCAACATCCTTTCCACACCCCTGGGTATCCAAACGACAGCTTGGAAATGAGGCTAAGCCTCCTGGCTGAGCTAGGAAAGTCATTACATTGCTCTGAATAAAATGAAAAATAACATTAAAAAGGGAATGGGCTGGGGGACCAACTCCTCTGAAGTTTTGGCTGCTTGTGTAAATATGAAGCCAAATTTCAGTGCTTTGTGATTAAATGCAAATTTTGCTGCAAAGGCCAGCAGCCTCTGGGAGCAGCATCTCCATAGGCCACATAGGCAGGGCAGGAATCACCAGGATCCCTTCCAAGCAAATAGCTTTGCCCATGTGCAGAGCTGGAAGGATCTTCCTCCCCATCTATAGGTAATTTCAGCCTTGCCTTGAAAAAACCCAAGACAAAACCAAGACAAAAGCCCCACATTAAACCCAGGTCTTGTCCCTTCACTGTGTCTCAGCAAGTGGCTGTCAACACTCCACAGGCCTGTCTTTGTGGCTTTGGGAAGCAAACATGTCATTTATGCTCTTATGAAGTATCCCTATTTTATAGATGATGCATTCAGACCAATCAATCTTCTATCTTGGTGGCCTGTTTAGAGACTCAGGGAGCTGGCATTGATTAAATGCCTATAATAGAGAGCATTAATTTACCCGTCAGGGGAAAAATCACCATTGTAAATTGTCCCAGTCGGTTTGTGCATCACCAAAGGATGTGCAGCATGTTCTGGGGGTGTGCTGAACTGCTCCTGTACATAAAGCACATTCAATTAGCAGCACCAGCACTGCTTCAGCAGCACCAGCACTCCTTTGGCTGGCCACAGGCAAAGGTCTGGGTTTGATTCTGCTGCCCTCTTTAGGATTTGTGCCTGGGACCCCACAGTCTAGTAACAGATTAAGTGCAAGATCACTCAGTATCTGAAAACCCATAGGGAGACTATAGCATCCCATGGGGCTGGGGAAAAACCAGCATATCCCATCCTTTTGCTTATCATGCTACACTGTTTGTTACAGTATTGGAGCGAAAAATATCCTGTGTTTTTGGAACTGCTGGAGGTCCCTTCATCTGTTGAGTTCATGGTCCCAGCTGAAATATCACATATTATGCCCTTGGAGCATGAGGAAGTAGATCACAGTGCTGTAAGGGGAAGCAGGAATGAGTTTTGTCTTGAGCAGTGAAGCAACATTAGATTTGCATTGCCCAAATAAAAAAATGTTCAGACTCAGACTCTAGGTAGCTGTCTCAAGAGGGGGTATCCAGATCCTTATTGTGGCTGTACAGGAGGGCATGAGGATGAGAGAGGAATCAGCTGAGTAAGGAATATCTGGAAAAGCAAGGAATTGCTCTCTTTAGGTATCCAGGTCACTGAGGACAGAGATGCTCAGAAGCAGTGCTGGGGGAGAGGTGAGGAGAATGAATGAACCGTGGCAGAAGGGAAGAGGTGATGAGCAAAGGAAAAGCTCCAGCTGCTTAAAACTCTCACCCTGAGCCTCTGTCCAGGAAGGTTCATGCCCCCTGTGGCACTTGTGACACTCTCCATCTGCTGCAGTCCAGCTCCCTCCTCCCCAGCCACAGAGCAGCCACAGCAGCCCCTGGATTGCAAAACTCCATCTCTCAAATCAATAAATATAAAACAAAACAGAGGTCAAATTCATCCTGCCTTTATTTTCCAAGCATCCAAGAAGGAAGGGACATTCTTCCTGTAAGCAAAGGGGATTGTTCCTGCCTCAGTGTTTCCTTTACAAACACAATGGCTTCAGACCCATCACTGTTTCTCTTCCCAGCCTGACAGCACAAATGTTGCTTCCCCAAGCCCACCAGCACTTCCCACCCTCAGGCATGCAGGAGCTGTGAGGACTCGAGGTTTGGATTGCAGAAGTAAAGTTAGTTCATCCAGACCTCCCAAGGACTCCCTCACTCAAATCTCCTGGTGCAGGAGCCAAGATGAGATCTTTCTGTCAGCCCAGCAAAATTAATCAAAGAGATGAAAATCCCCCCTGCCATTCATCACTGCTGATAAAGGTCCTGCCAGCAGCACTGAGCTCCCAGTTTTGCTGCTGATGCATGAGTGAGGAGGTGACCCAGTTCACTCTTGCAGAGCCACTGTGACCCTGTCACACAGTGCCACACACAGCTTGTGTGCACCAGAGACTGCACAGGCACAGCTTTGAGCCCCACAGACCTGGAAGAATTGTCTGGGTTTTGCAGAAGGTAGCATCATTTTAGAAATTAAGGTCAAGGTTTTGAAAAATAGCTCATGATTTCAAGTGGGTTTCTTCCTGTGTGATCAGTTGAGCTATTTTTAAAGGCTCGTATTTTCACAAAAAACTGAAGAGGTTTTGGTAGGTTCTGGAAAGCAGATCTTTCCAAGGGCAGAGGAAATCTTTGGGTACAAAAACTACTAATCTCCACCACTCTGAGCAGGTTGGTGCAAGCCCAGCCTGAAGCTTGGAAGCTGTTGCACATCAGTGGTTGCTGGGAAGCAAAGTGGATGGTCCAGCATTGACCTGCCTGCAACAGCTTCCAGGCTGGGGCTGCTCTCATGCCACCAGCTCTGCCCTCCCAGCTCTCTGGGTCTGGCTGGGGAAAAGATGAATATCTGAACCCCAAGGTGTGCAGTATCCACTCTTGGGCTTCCACAAACCCAGCCCAAAACTTGAGCAGCCTCACATAGGAGCCAATCACCTGCTTGACACTCAGTTCTCTTTACCTGCTGAGCTCCCTGCTATGCACAAGTAAATCCCAGTGCAGTTTTACCAGCATGATTTATAAACCAGGTTGAGAAAACTCTGGTCTCTGAAGTCTGTTGTCAGAGTTAATGGAGCAAGAATATAAACTGCAGCATCTTAGGGTACAGTCACCTCTCAATAGTGACCTCCTGACAGTTCCAGATCCAGATCTCTGCTGCTTTTTTCCAGTCTGCAGTCACACTCCCAGCTGTGATGTGGAATTGCCTTTCCTTAGGGACTGCCAGGCCAAGGTGGGACAGAGATTTCTTCTTGAACTTTCCATCAAAAGGCTGAATCACCTGCAACAACTTGAGGTTAGTTTGACTTTCCTTTTGTTTCATCCTGAAGAAATGAAGAAGAGATATTTAGTCTATGAACTGCACATTTCCACCCAAAGTGAAGGAATGGAGGTGACTGGCATGGAAAGGGGAAGAGAGATAGTATTTTTAATTGCCATGCCTGTTTGCACCCATGGAGAGCAGCCTGGCTACTGCCAAGCCTTCCAGAGCAAGAATCCCACCTAACAAGACCAAATGCTCTAGATGAAGGCACTCCTGCTATATCTGTACTTGAGGGTGGCTTAAATAACCTCACAGGAACGCACTCAGACAAGATTGTTGTTCATCAGCTGACAAATTCCCAGAGCTACTAAAGGATCTTATGCCTTCTTGATAAAGGGTTCCATAATAAGGAAAAAAAAAAAAAAACACCAAAATTAAAGAAAATCTCTCTATATAAAAGCAGAGATAAACTGAATATTTTGTGTTTTCCCCCAACTTTGCTCTCTATCCCCAAGAAGCACAGACAAGATGTAAGCAGTAAGACAAAAGAGAACAAGCATCAAAAAGCCACCTGAGTATGTAAGAATGTAAGATGTGTGAAAAGCAAAATTCTGGCTAATAATTAAGTCATTGATATGTCATTTTCTGAATTATCGAGGAGGAAAAAAGATGAGAAATGCACCAGTTTTCACATTGTGGTCCATGTTGGGGAGCAGGGGCAGTGTCTCCAGCATCTCATGGTAATGCTCTCTCTTCCTTGTCAGGATCAGGAAGCTGACCATGTCCTGGGCTTTAAAATCTATTTAGTCCCCAGCCAGCAGCAGTAATAAAATGAGTACATAATGCCACCTCCTGGCTACAGTCGAGGACACTATAAAAGTGCTGGCAGAAAGACAGTGTTGTGTCCCTCCCACACTCGGGTGGATGATATATATCACTTGCTTGTGGAAGTCAAATTTCTTTTGCTGACTTAATCCCAGAGCCAAAATTAATCAGACATCCTAGCTAACAGGATCAGAAAGTGCCATAAATTATGCTGCCTGCAACCTAACAACAACATTAACAGCACGAAGAAGGTGGAGGCTTTTTTTGATTAATCACTGTTTAAGTTGCCTAAAGGACCTATGAAACCTCCTGCTGGCTGACACAATGAGCAACATTTTATATTAACCCATATAAGGAAACGTCTTTAAAAGTGATGGATTATGCAGATGTGAGATGGGGCTGTGTGATGTGGTTACCCAAGAGCTGCAAGCAGTGTGACAGGCTCTGCTCTGCTGCTCCCTGCCCTCCACAGCCCTCCCCAGCATCTCCAGCCAGCCCCAGAGACAACACTTGTCACCCCAGTAGCTGAGCACCCCCAGAAAAAGCCACACAGCACAATGGATGAGTTGGCTCCAAGAAGAGCTGGGAAGTTTATGCAACCACTGGCAAATTTTGGTGCTTTTAAAAGTTTTTTTTTGCACAAAACAGCAAGCTCAGTACCTAGGGAGGGATAGGAAATGGACATTTCATCTGTGGTTCCTCTGGCACCCTGCAGAGCAGTGTCACTCTTTTTTGTGCATGGACATGCTGAGAAGTCATCAGCTCCCACCAGCCCCAGCTGGGTGCTGCTGTGCTGGGGCACACAAAGTGAACATGAATGGAGCATCACAGCCCAGACCCAAGAAAATCAACATCCCCTTCTGGAACCATAAATCCAGCATCCTTCAGCAAATCTGCTCCTTTCTCTATTCTGCAGGGGTGTCTGTACTGGACAGACCCTGGTTCTTGCTGCTGTGGGGGGTAGGTTGATAATTCCACCTTTGGTCAGGATTTTTCAGAGCACCAGACACCAACCTTGATCCACTCCTGTTGAAACGAGCTGCCTTCCATCCACCACTCCTGCTTGTTTGCTCTCCTGAGAGGTCTCAGCACTTAGAAAATACACTTTTATTTTCATTCTCTTACTTAAAGAGATCCACTTATTGGGGTGATGGGTTTTCAGAGCATTCTTCACTGTGCTGATTGCACACCATCATTTTAAATCTACATGAAATGAGTGACTAGAGCTTCTCAGGTGGGAAAAGATGCATTTTACACTCTCTTTGCTCTGGTACTATCAAACATAATGTACACAAAATGAAATCACAGAATCAAGACAAACTGTTATTGTTGCCAAAAGCCCACTGTCAGATGAGCTCATGGGTGGACAGACTTGTCAGGGATCTGCAAAATTTTAGATGCAGACTGATCAAAACCAGCAGTTTTCTCATTCCTCTTTACGGGTGAGCATTTCTACACAGGCTGAAATTTTCCACCAACATGATCTTTTTATAGTAATTTGTCCAAAGTGACAGAGTGAGAGTCTCACATAAGAGGTAGAAATCACCAATCATGGACTTGAACTCTGAAAAATTATTTTAAAGGATTTCTAGGTTAAACTTCATGATCCAGGGATGAAGGAATTATCTTGGTCTCCTTCCTAACCTCCAAGTCTCATCTTCCCTTCCCCTCTGGACACAAGACAAGGCTAGCACCTCCTTGCTCTCTAATTTAATTCCCTTTCCATGTAGGCAGGGGTTCTGAAAGACACACTCCCATATTTGTCACTTTTCTGGTATGATGTCCTGACAATTTTTTGCATCTTGATGCCAAGTGTGCCATTTGACCCCCCTGCTGTGTCTGGGCAGCTCTGTCTGACAGGCAGCCCCTCAAAACAGCCCCTGCTTCCCTCCTGGCTCTTCAGCCATCCTGACTCCTGCACCAAGCTCCCACCCATCCTGCCTTTGGGACCAGCTTCAAATGCCTCTGGTAGTTTTATGCACACCCCAGAGAGGAGGATATAATTATACAACACTCCCAGGCCATCTGGGAGATTGCTGAAGGTACAGGCTCAGATATGCCTAAAGCAACCAGACCCTCTTCCTGCCACTTAAGGCAACAGTTCTGGGGGCAGCCAGAAGGATCATGACAGATCTGCAGCAGGAATTATTTCAATCCTGTGAAGAAAGTGAAGTGGCAAGGAAATATGTCACTTGGAGCCTGACTGAGAACATCTCCACAGGAACACAACGTGCCTGAAATGATGTGCACCTGTTTCAGACCTGACTCATCTTCACTTTGCTGAGCACTGACAAACCCCAGAGGCTGCATCCTCCAGAGAAGTATCTGCTTCCTTTCTGTTGTGGGTGGAATCATGCACTGTACTCCCAGGAGAGAAGCAAAAATGTATTTCATTGATATAAAACAGTGGGTAAATAAAGTTTAATGGTAAGTGCAACAGGGCTTTAACAAAATTTGATGGCAAGGTACAGCTGAGCATTTACTGCTTAGAGGACAGGGTCAGACAAAGCTGCCATCTACTCCCATCACATCATGAGGTTCAGAAAGGACCCCTTATGTTGCAAACAGCTTCTCAAATGAGAGTTTGCATGCAGCTGGATCCATGCTTTGTCAACAATTTATGTCTAAAGCATTATATAAGCACAATCAATCCTTTGTATCATTTCAAACTTTCAGTGCACACATTCACAATTCATTTACTGAGTATCTGATGTGATAAGGAACCTCTCAGCCTCAAGAAGGCACCTTGAAAGATGTTCCTACTCAAGGGAAATCCTGTCACACACTCTGCTCCTGTGCAGGAGAGTTCAACAGGCCCTGGGCTATCACTATTTATGGAGTAAGATAATGGAGTCATAGTCATATTTGCATACAGACAACAGATGTTGGTTTCTTCCAAGTTTGGCTTGAGTTTGACCTAAACCAGCACTGTAATTAGGTGGATGCATTGCTTAAAATAGTCCTTGGCTATTGGGTTCTTATCTGTCTCCCCCAAATCCACTTTGAGCCAGATGCAGCCATCATGACCAGACAAAACCTTTAGGGCCACCACTGGTGGTTAGCACTTGAAAGGCTGGGAAATAAAGGTCAGGTTGAGAGGTAGGGGAAAGTACATAATTATTTGAGGCTTGGAATAGCCCAAGTCTGCCAAAAAGGCAAAGAAAATAAATAAATCAGTGGTACAACAACCTACACTTGCACTAACATTGTGGGGGAAATGGAAATGCCTTTTGTTTAAAAGACTGACCTTCCCCTTCTGGAGCCTAGGTTTCTAAATCCCATATTTCTCTCTGTGCATATTCACCAGCTTCAGGTGAGCTTTCAGGGCAGGGCCTGCTCAGAGCTCACCTTCTCCCAGGGCAGGAGCTGCTGCCCAGTGCAGCCAGGCAGCAATGGGCAAGCAGAAGGGCAGCAGTGGGCAAGGAGAAAGGCAGCAGTGGGCAAGGAGAAAGGCAGCAATGGGCAAGCAGAAAGGCAGCAGTGGGCAAGGAGAAAGGCAGCAGTGGGCAAGGAGAAGGGCAGCAGTGGGCAAGGAGAAAGGCAGCAGTGGACAAGGAGAAAGGCAGCAGTGGGCAAGCAGGAGCTGTGCTGTGGCTCCCCTCCTGGGACTTCAGGTCATTTGGGTTTGCCCTGTTCCCAGAGAGGCTGAGGGTGCCCATGTCAGGTGCCCTCCTCCCTGGCTCTGCCAATTAAACAAGACAGCCCAATGCCATTGTCTTTACTAATTAATGCAGCACACAGTAATTAAAGGACTCCCCGTGGCTCTGCGATCGTTCCTGGCTGTTGGTGCAGGTGCAGCCCCACCAGTGCCTGCCTCTCACCAGGTACCTGCCAGTCCCCACCTCAGCCCTGTGCCAGGCCAGGGATGATGAATTGATGAATTGATGAACTCATGAATTGATGAATTCTCTCCCCCCTGCCCTGCAAATCATCAGCAGGAGGTCACATCCCCTCCCCGTGGCCGCCTCTCATCCCTCGGTGTCTTTGTCTGCCCTGACCTACTTCTCCTTTTCATGTCTGCCCATGAATCTCTGGGGTGTCTGACTCACTACAGATGTGGGGATGCTGTGCCTGCCCACACACATCTCCTCTCTCCTGGTGGCAAGTTAACCCTTCATTTGAGCTGTGGGGGTGGCCTGCAGCTATTTGCCCTGCCAAGCTGTGATCTCTTCCTCTCTGAGGCCAACAAATACCTAAAACAACTGCCCTCAGAGCACCTACAGCATGCTGGTAATGGCTCTCCCATGCTTCTCCACAGGATGGTAATCTCAGGACAAACAGGATGCATTGTCTGGGGAGACTGCTGGCTGAGGAATCCCAGAGTTCTGCCATGGATATCCATCCTTCCACTGTCTGATTTACAGGAGGGATGAATTTGGATGGAAGCATCTCTTACACCCTGCAAGACCATTTGGTATCCTGAGGGGTGTCAGTGAGGTGCAGGGGACACTGAAGACAGCTGTGATGTCAGATATAGGCTGGTCCAAGAGACCCCAAGTATTGTAGGAAGACAATCCCTGACAGGAGAGAATGATTGGCATCTGACTCCATTGATTCAGAAGGCTGGAAAATTGCTTTATTAAATTATACTATATTACATTAATACTCTACTATACTAAAGACTACTAAAAAGGATACTAAAGGATACTAAAGAAAACCCCTGACTCTTTCCAGAGTCCCGACACAGCTTGGCCCTAATTGGCCAAGGAGTCCAAACAACCATCAGCAGTGTCCTGCTAACAAACCACTCTCAGGTAAACACTCTTCCCAACACATTCCACATGTGCAAAACAGGACCAGCAAAGAGAGAGAAGAATTGTTTTCTCTTCTCTGAGGCTCCTTGCTACCTTTCCCAGTAAATCCTTGGGGAAAAGTTGTGCCTTGCTTTTCTCTGTAAAGAGAAATGAGGCCACACCCAAGGGCCCCTGGCAGCAGAGAGCAGAGGCTCCCAGGGTGAGCCTGGGGCACTGCAGAGGAGATCCAGCTGGGCTGGCACTACCACAAGGAGCCTGAGCCAAGCCACCAGCACATGCTACAGCTGTGGTAGGACTGAGACTCGTGGCTGGGCTTTTTCTGAGGCTACCATTATTAAAGGTCACCCATTATCCATCCTCCTGCAGCACCTGCAGGAGCTCAGGCATCCCCTACAGCCAGCAGAGAGAGGGGCAGGGAGCAAACAGGTGCCACCAACCTCTTGCACAGCTGTGCCTTGAGAAGGAATCAGTCGTGCAGAGCCTGCACTGAACTCCCCAACTGCATTGACACTGCCCTTAGATGGCAAGGGGAAGTGCTGGAGGAAGGAAGTCATTCTTATGCTTTACTGGCTGTCTCTGATTTATGCCACACAGTTATTTTGGGCAGCTGTGGACCTGAGGTGCTGTGCAAGCAGCTGCTGCTGTGTCTCATCTGTGGAAAATGCTCACTCTCTGCCCCACACGACTGCACTTTGTCTGGACATGGCTTTAGAGGACTCTGTGCTGTGTGGCCTCTGAGCTGTGCATGCTGCAGGAACAGGATCCATGGAAATTCTCTTCTCCTTGCAGACTCCACCATATCAGGGGCTGTTCCCAGCAGCAGATTTGGATTCTCTGTGCAGAGAGGTGGGAGGGCAGGGTAGAAGGGAGGCAAGGATGGGATCTCTCCCCAAGACATTCATATTAAAAGGTGAGAGATGGCTTTGCAATGCTGCATGGTGATGGATCCTAATTCAGAGAGAATCCATAGGGATGGTTTTACCAGGAGTCTCTGAGTGTTTGCACCACTGCCATCAAGGGCTGGACACTGACACATGAGCTGAGCTGCAGGCACTGAGCCAAGTCTCTGCAGGATTCATCCCAGGTCTGGGCTTAATTTCCTCTTGCTGAGAAGTGCTTGTGTCAGGTCTTAGCACAGACACATTGAACAGGAGAGCAACCAGGCACTCCAAGGCTTAATGCAAGAGCACATGCACAGGGAAACCAAGTGAGAAGAATTTTGATTAATTGCCATGTATTAATTTGCTTCTGCGGAGGATGGAATATTTGCTTTGAGCTTTTCAGATACAGGCAGCATGGAAATGCTTCACACAGCTCACCAGCCTCACAGTCAAGCACATTTGCTGCTGGTTAACTTTCAGCCCCACATTAGTGAATGAGCAGGACAAGTAAAAACATCTTTTCACCTCCTAAGGCAGCAAAGCTCTATGGTCAGGCATAAAAAGAAGTGAACTGTAACACTGGCTAGTTTAGATAGACTCACAGAATGTACAATCCCCTTTTAAAAGCTTGTCTATTGCACAAATCCTCATTTTGTGCCTTTTTTTTTCCCAAGGAACATTCTTATATTCATACCCAAACTAATCAGAGATGGTGCCAGGTCTCAATAAAGAAGCACAGGAACCCAAACTGAGCACAGACAGGTATGTTGAAAGCAGACACTTTCATCTTGTCAGGAGTGGTTTGTTTGTGTCTCACACAGAACTGCGAGGAACCATAACCACAAATACTTCACACGGTACTTTGAATTTAATAGCTCACATGGGCTACTGTCTGAATTACTGCCTTTTATTTTATGACTAAATTAATATTATATACACAGGAGCACATTTAAAATACCCAACAGGGTGAAAGAAATGATTGCTGTGTTGAAAAATATAAATTTTTATGCACAGAAGTTATTAGTAAAGCCACATTCCCCAGTCCATTAATGTGCACACATTTAAATTTTCCCTTTTTTTTTTTCCTTTTGACCTTTCTTTTCAGATACTACAGCATGTTATCTTAAAGCTTTAATAAAACACTAATTCACTCATGCTTTTTATGGCCTACTAATTTGTCTGTTGTGCCATATATTTCGTTTCATAACTTTTATATGCAAATCAATAAAAACTCCTTTGATATTTCATTTAAATCATTGAATAATTAACACATCCCAGCCCCCAAGTTAGCTATACTGCAAAACAGAGAACTAGCACTCACAAAACTTCAAGTAAAATGGAGTAAAACTGAAGATATGGATAAATCCATCTTGTTTTAAAATATCATTGGAGAAACTGTACTTATAAAAAAGGAAAAAAAAGGGGAGAAAAAACTCATGCCAGAGAAAAAAAAATACCCTAAATAAGTATCATAATTATAGATGGGGAAAAAAAAGAAATGGAAGCAGACAAAGATATTTATATGAACCTCTTTATATGTTATCTGAGTTCTAAGAAATGGGAAATGGAGTAGAGTGCTCATGGTTTGGGATTTTGCAGCCCCACTCCTCACACCAAGGCTGTGTCTGGGCTCTGCTGTTCCCAGTGCAGCCCCAGCTCACAGCAGGGCACACATCAGGCTCCAGGCACCTGGCTCTCTCCAGACATCAACACTCTTCCACACATTAAAAAAACTGGGGGACTTTTCCTGACTCCTCCAGGGATCACTGTGCTCCTGACATCCTTTTTAGCCTGGTTTCCCACAGAAACAGGGCATCTGCAATCCTGCTACTGCATATAGGTCTTCTGGTGGCCTCTAAACCCAGGATCCAAGTTTACATTTCATAAAGCTGTAAGATCTCAAAAAAAATACAAGTTCCTGCAAGTGTGATGGAAAATACAAGGACAAGCAAAGGCAAGAGAGGTGATGTGTCCCAAATGCAAAGGCTGAAGTCTGAGCTCATGGAGAAGCCACATAACCCATGTGAGAGAGGGAATCTGGTTCAGGCATGACTGGCTGCTGGGTCCATGGCAATCAGCTTTCAGCCTGGTTCCACAGATCTGTAACCAACCCCCCATCTCCTGCCTAGTGACACCCCACTAATGCTGAAGAGAACTCTGGGAATGTGAAGCCTGTGTGAAAGAGTCTCTGAGGCATGCCAGAGTTTGCAGATAGCCTGAATCCCAAATGTCAGGAGCTGACTCTTGGGTATGCTCCATGCTCAGAGTTTGTGCTGCCTGCACAGATACACAGCAAAACACCTAGACAGGATCTAGGTATGTGTGTGTATTTTTATTAAAGAGAGAGAAGATCTCATGGATGTTAAGCCTCAGCCACTTGGGAATCTCCATCTGAGAGAGGGACAAAACTTCTTTCACACAGATCAAAGCAAGTAAAAGATGTTCCCAGCCTGTGCTCCCTGGACTGCCAGAGCCAACTACTCCTCAAGCATGCAGGAAAGGAGACAGCAGGAGCTGGCAGTGCTGTCATTGCTCTGAGCCTTGCTGGGAGTCACACAGTAAAGAGAGAGCCTTAATCCCTTGCCTGAAGCACTGAGGGCTTGGTCTGTGAGCACCAGCTGCCAGCTGGCCTGGCTGCACAGGCACCAGCTTGGCCATCAGCGTTACATTGCACTAGAGCACCTTCACTTATTGTCTGTTCAAAGGTCCTTGTTAGGCTGTGCCAGTCCAAAACTGCCTGGGGAGCCCAAAATCCAACACAAGACACCAAAATATTTTGAATTTTGCACACCAACATCAGTATCATCTCCTGACTTTTTACCTGCAGTAGCTGTAGAAAGAAGAGTTGACTGAGAAGAAATTAAGGACAGATTTTGTCTTGCTTAAATAATGAGTATTTGTTTAATGAGCATCTGTAACAGCCCATTAAAAGGGGAGCACCATTCTGAAATAAACATTGGATCAATGAAGGATGCATGGCAACATCACATCATCTTGTATTTGTCTATGTCAACCACTGACAGAGAAATCCATTTTCCAAAGGAGCAGTGGCTTACTCAGGGGATGCTGATTTAATTCTCTGTCCATCAGGAATTTTGCCCATGGTATCAGGAGGAGCAGAGATGGAGCCAGCCCCATGTTGGCCTGTCATTTCATCACCCAATAGTGAGGTCAAGGACAAGACAAAAAAAAAACCCTGATCTAAACAGGCTGGTCCATGCATTAGTGAATGCCATATTGCCTGGAGAGAGCTGGGACAGGGGGCTAATGGTTAAGCAGATGCATTCAAGGTTGAGGGTGCACTGTAAAAGCTGCCTGGTTTTACATGAGCATTAGAAGAGTGCTTGACTATTTCCCTCACTATCCTGGAATAATTTTATGTTAATTCTTTAAATGTCAATTATTTAGATGCTTCTTTGCTGCACTTCTAGCTCCCAAGTAATTTCTTTTAAATTGTTGCATACACCATTTAACAGGTTCTGTGATAAAGGTCCCATTTTTTTTTAATATTGATTTTCTTTTATATCTTTGCAGTACAGAATTAGCCAGGGCTTCAGTTTGGACTTCTATCACTGGTTTGTCATTATTACTTCTGGTACATTTTCAGTGTTTTACATTTAAATTTGTGCTCTTTGTTTTATTGTGCTTGTAACCAGCTTAATTTATTTCCTGTCTGTTTTTTCTACTTAAAATGGACATGCTCCATGGCCATCCACTATTATTGAACCAAAGAACACACAGGAGCCAGGAGAGTTCATTGGGGAGATACCTGGGGCCCTGAGTCATGTGCTTGTTTTTTCAGACCTTAGAGATTACTAATTTCAAATAGTTGGGTGAAACCTGGCTGGGTTTAATCAACTCATGTCTCTGTATGCTCCATCAATCTCAAAGTGCGTAAGAAAATTGCTTAATAAATTCTTTAACCAGTAGTGTCCCTGTAATTAAATGAGGCCAAATTAAAGAGTGCTGCAATAAATGTTTTATCTGCTCTCCATCCTTATAAAAGCCCTGAGCCTTCAAAAGATTTTCCAGGTATGTCCCAGGGAGCACTGGGTTTTGACTTCCTTTTTGACTTCCAAGACCTTACCTACAACAGACCATGGGCCTGGTGAATCACAGTGGGATAGTACTGGAGGCAGACCCTGACTCCCCACCAGGATGAAAAGGACTGATTTGCTTTACTCCAGGTTTGTCTCACCACCTTAAGTCCATAATTACTGACTTAAAAGAAGAAAGCTGCAAAGCATAAATCCAAATCCAAACCACAGGGCAACTGCACCTCCCTGACTCCCCCAGAGCAGGGATGCACCACAGGCTGCAGCACCAGCATGAGGTTACACAACAGTGGTCCCACTTTGGCTGGAATATTTTCTTTTCCCTTTAAAAATTCATAGATACCTATAAACCACCTTTTGTGGCCTTGATTTTCTCAAGTTTTACTAAGCCTTTTAATGTTTGTATTCTTTATACAAACTTTCTCATGTACTTTATGTAAATAATTTATTTTTTTTCATTCCTTTATGGGGGGCGGGCAACCTGATGTACTGTTGTGTTGCCCAGTGACATTGAGGAGGGGGCACTGTAACCCCCCAATGACACTGGCATTTCAAAAATATATATATATGGAGTCAGATGTTTTAATAAAGAGTTTTTTAGCTTGCTTTGACCAGAGCTGCTCCCTGTCCTTCTTGTGTCGCCCCAGGGTGACAACCTTTTACTCATAGGTGTGTTCAGTTCTCAAGGTGTCTTCAGACAATTAACCCCCCAGATATTTGTGGCACCACGTGTCATTTTCATCTCATGTTACACCACCCAAGCTCAAGTGCTGCTGAAGCCACAGCTCAGCAAAATCACCTCTTTCCCAGCTGTACCACCAGGCTCTTTATTCTCAGGTCTCTGGCACTCACAGTTGCTTCACCTTCTTGCCTCTCCTGAGCCTGAGTCACAGTCCAGAGGCCCCAAACCATGGCAAGGCATCAACAAGAGCCACTTGGGAACCAGGAAGGTTTCAGCCAGCCTGGATCACAGGGGACAGTGCCTGGTTTAACCACAGCATTGAGAAACCCTCACAAGCTCCCCAGAGCAGTAGGAGAACACACAGAGAAAACAGCAGAACTGGAGCAACCAGTGAAGCAGAGCAGGAAAACACAGGGAAGCCTCAGATCTGAGCCACGGCACTGCCAGGACTCACCAGCTTTCCATCCTCTCTTGTTTTGCAGAAAAGGAAAGCTCATCCCAGAAAACTTCCTTCCCAGGTGGATTTAACAATGTGCATCAAAAAGTGATACACAGGCACATTGATGCAAAACTACTCAGGGTAACCTGGAAAAGCAGCAATTGCAGGGAAGCCTTTGGGCTGCCAGGAGACACATAAATGGAAAAGTGCCACCACAGGCCACCACAGTATACCACAGACAATCAGCTGCCCTAAATGAGGACAGGCACTGCAGGCTGATGGCTGAGAAGCCATCCTCCTCCTCCTCCTCCTCCTCCTCCTTGTCCTCCTCCTCTTTGGATTGGAAATCTGTCAAATATGTTGTGGGGATGCACACCTGGGATCTACCAATGCCTCTGTTTTGCTGAGGGCTCTTTTTAAATTTGTTATAATCTCCTCATGGGATGTAAAAAAAAATAATTAATTCATCCTCTTTTTGAGCAATTCCAATCAAAGCAAAAAGCATGATTAATCCAGGATGCCTCCTGCTCTAAAACTGTATTCTTGTCACCGCTTGACCAAAGTCACAAACAAACCTAATTGTCCAAACAAATAATGATGGCTTTAATACATACATTTAGCAAATACAGGGGTTTTGCTTTGCTATTAAAATTTAATTAGTAATTAATATTTATGCAGCCATTGGCTGGAATTCTGCAAGTTACATAAATAAATATTAACTTGTGGATGATTTGAAAAAAAAATCCTTGCATCTGTAATTTATTTGTGTGACTCTCTATTACTTATTCATTAATTCATGTATAATTCCAACTCCTCTTCATTCCAGATGGAGTGGGAGGGAAGAGGGAAACTCCCTTGGGACTGATGTGCATGGTTTTAATTCTCAATTTAGTCTCCATTGCTACAAATTAAACGTTTAAAAATCCTAAACAGAGTGTTTAGCAATGCTGGCATGTTCAAATCCATCATTCTGCAAGGACCAGCATTTCTTTAGGTATGCAATGGTACAAGTTGAGAGCAATATTTAGCACCTGAGCAGAAAAATCACCTTTATATTGTTCTTTGGGCCAGTGAAGGAGCCTCTGCATCTACCCTGACACTGAGGTCAGTGGGTGCTTCGCTTGCTCCAATGTTTGGGTTCGAGGAAAATTCAAGGACTGAGGCCACACCAAGCTTCTGAATTTCAAGAAATAAAAATATCAAAGGAGCACCTTCATAAGGGTTAGTTTGCTATTAATTTCTGGCAAGCCATCAAAAATTCAAGGCCTTCTCATACCAGAAATGCCTGACTGGGAAATTCAGGCTGCTGAGAACAGCCCATCATCCTGAGTGCCACATGTGCTGCAGCCCAACCTCAGCCACTGCACAGGGAGGCATTGCTTCTGGTTGTGGGGCCCTGGCTGTCACCTGGCTGTCACCTCTTCACCCTCCTGCTGCCTCTGGACATGTTTTAGCAAACAAATCTTGCTGTGCTTTGCCTGGCAGCCTGCAGCCATGACAGCTGAGGGGAGGTGCATGCACAGGTCCCAGCATCACTGAAGAGAGGGAGAGGAGCACCAGCTAAAAAGCACAATCATAGACCAGCTCCAGTATTTAAAAGCAGGCATTTGGGACTGGTTTATTGCCCTGCTTGCCTGGCCCATTACCAAAGCCAACATGTGATTCCTGTCCCCAGGGCCCCCATAAGACTGTGATGTGTGACAGCTCCCCTGATTCCTACAGGGTAAATATCAACTGAAAGAGAACAAATGGTATATGGTTCATTACTGAAGGGACTAATTAAACAGTTAGAGAACAGTCCTTGGGAACAAATAACGATACAAGGGACATACAAGTGCCCCAGTGACACTGCTGACCTCATCCCACAGCTCCAGGACCACGTGAGGAGCAGAGGAGGAGAGGAACAGTGCTATGGCACGTACATCTGGACAGCAGGGATGTTGGCTTAACAGCAGTGCAGCACAAAAAGACTTGGACAAGAGCTCTGGAGCCAATATCTGCGAGACCATTTTTGCACGTGTGTGAACTGCCTCCCTCCTTCTTGGGTTTGGGATTGAAGGACTTGTGCAGCCTGGCTCTATGGGACTGGGATGAGAGGAAATCTTAGGGTCAAAGATGCACCAATGTCAGGCAAGAAGGCAAAACCCTTTAGGTACTGAAAACCACCAGATCTGGCTTCCTTTAGCATGGATATCTGGCCATGGGCATGACTATTAAGGCAGCTGTTTAGAGCCAGACAAGTGGAGTGAACACAAATCAGCCCTCAAAAGATCAGAGGAAGCAAAGGGGCTACATACATCTTAATTTTTTCCAGCTGTCCTGCTTCAAGCACTGTCTCCTTTAAACATCTCCCTGCTGTCCTTTCTGAGCTAAATTTCTGAGTTAAATGCAGCAATTTCCAAGCAGTCACCTACTGCTCTCCAAAGAGCTAGCTTATGCACAGAGGCTTGTGTGACCTTAAGACCCCAATAATTGGGGACTATAAATTGCTAAGAAACAGAGGTTTTTCCTGTTTAACCTACAATGTATAAGCTGCCTAATAATAACACAGCACCATGGGGTAGAACATTAGGCAGGAGAGATGGTGGCATTAAGAGATTATATTGGCAAGCCTTTAGGGTGGATTTTGCACATCCAGATCAAGATCCCAGCAGCTACAATGATGTATCTCTGCTCCTAGAGGAACTGAAATAAATTGAGGTGCTGGCTTATACCCACAGCAATCCCCAAGGCACTGACAGCCCTCACTTCATTCTTAACCTAGACAGAGAGGAGTTCCTAAAAATATCAGTAAACTATCCACATTTTCTTGTGATCACTTGCAGTTTGTCTCTGTAGCTGAAGAGGATTTATGTCTCCTGGCTTGGGAGACTCACTGAGGTAGGGTTGGGGTTGCAGCACAGAACTGTTTATTTTAATCACAAGGCTGCTGCCAGGCACAGCCAGCTCCTTTCTCTGTGCTGCTGCACTCAGGAGCTGTGTGGATCCAGACACAGCTCTATTTCCTGATTTTTCCATCCCATTTCATCACGGCAGTGATGGCTGGAAACACTTGTTAGTAGCACAATTTCAGTCTCACACTACCTGAATTCTGCTGATAAGATTAAGCTACAGTCCAAGGCCTTATTGGTTTATATTTCACAGCTACCAGGCATGTCCTAGAAAGCAGCATAAATGCTATATGGATTCCATCTATTACAACTGGGTTGCCAATAAAAATGCAAAGGTACCTTAAAACAATGCAATTTGAGGAAATGTCAAAGAAATTCCATCTAGATCCATAAAAGAGTTTATATATTATGGTGTAGGAGATAGCAGAGCTGTAGTGTTATTGAGCCATTTAAAGTAATATCCCCCATTACTGCAGAGAGCCCACATTTATCTGGGATTTCAAGGATTTTCTGGGATTTCATGTGGGCTGACAAGGGTTCCAGCCTCACTCCATCTCACACCAGCAGCATGCCCCGAGGACAAGGGGTGCATGCTGTGCAGCCTGTAGAGCATCACCTGCTGGCTGGAATTTTGGAGCAGCTCCAAAACCCTTTCTAGGGGACAGGGGAGTAGGCAGAAAGTACCAAGGCACCTTGTTCCTGCCTGAGCCCAAAGCCAGCCCCACAAGGCTGTGCTTTCTCAGTTGTGCTGTGCTCCTTAATCTGCAGCTCCTGGCTTCTTGCCTTCCTATTTTCTCTCTATATTTTTTCCTTTCTTTTTCTTTTTTTGCTTCTTTTAATTTTTTTTTTTCCTCTCTCTGTCTCTCTCCTGGAAACAGCACGCTGGAAATCTCCTCTGCCTCAGAATTTGCCTCCCACCGAGATGGGAATTTGAAAACTGTACATAGCGATGTTAACATTGTGTTTCCGTGGCTGGTAAAAGCCCCGCGTGCGTGATGCTCGGCACTAGAGACAAAGGCAGTGCCTGGAAAATCAGCTCCAGCCTC
>WBNO01010901.1:0-64327 GCA_013400575.1 Peucedramus taeniatus
TGGAACAGGCTGCCAAGGAAGTGGTAGAATCAACAGCCCAGGAAGTGTTTTACAAATGTGTAGATGTGGTTCTTAGGGACGTGGTTTAATGATTGGTCTGGTAGTGTTAGGTTAATGATTGCATTTAAAGATCTCAGGGGTCTTTTCCAGCTCTAATGATACTATGTTCTATGACTTTCCATCCTTTCTTGATTTTCTCTTTTTCATATTTCTTGCTTGTATTGAAAAGATCATAATGCTACACCACTTTGAAGATCCATGTATCAATTCATACTGCTTAAGAAATCTTTTTCAAATTTCAGAGATGAACAAAGTTTACCAAAATGATAAGATCATGTGCAATTCATTTACCTTCTGGATACATAGTTATAATTCAAACTGTTTAAGTGCAGTGTACACCAAAAATCCACTTGTGCATTACTCTGAAGCAACATGGGACAATCACAAAGGTAAAGCAGTAGCTGTGAATATATGTGGCACATAGGTTCAAAAATGTTGAACCTGGATCCTTTCTCAGAAGCACCTTCTCTCCAGAAGGAGTTGTTAATCTGGAGATGGTGAAGTCTTACTTACCCTTTCAAGTGACAGAATCTGTAAAAGGACAATATTAATGAACATAGTCTGTAAAATAATAAATAAAACTGATATTC
Organism: Peucedramus taeniatus; assembly: GCA_013400575.1. NCBI lineage: Eukaryota > Metazoa > Chordata > Aves > Passeriformes > Fringillidae > Peucedramus > Peucedramus taeniatus. The sequence continues at coordinate 651 of WBNO01010901.1, forward strand.
AATTTGTTGAAATAAGTTGCTGCAGAAATGATATCTGTAGAAAGCTCATAGGATTAGACAAGGTTACTAATCCACCTGATTAACACCATCTTATTTCCTTAGATATACAGAAATAATTGGGTTGAAAAAGTTAATCATTAAATATTTACTCTATTTTTTTACAATTTCTTTCCCTAACATATATTTTTCTGGTAAAATATACTAAGCCATGGAGTAAATGAGCAGCTATGGAGTAGGAATTGCGGGAAGAATAGGTGACCAGGAAAAGCAGCAGTTTGAATGGAGAGCTAACAAGTCAAGGCAAACCCCAGGTGTATAATACCAGTGTCAGCTCAAACACACCGCGGGTCTCAGATTAATCACAGTGCCAAGGGACTGGAGGCTCTCTCAGCCAAACCATCAGCTGGTAATTGCACAGCAAAGGCTTATCAGAGCTGAGTTACTAAGAAGGTTCCATGGCAACATCCCTGAAAGAAGACCTTCACATAAAAACCTGATGTGCCTGCATGAAGCACTTCCAGGAGCAGTGGGACTGATTTTTTTCGTGGGGTTTGGCTCAGCAGCAGGGATGCCCGTGAACTCTGAAGAGACCTCATTACTTTGTTGCCACGGACATTCAAAATAAGAGAAAATCTAATTATAGGGAGAGATTATCTGCTTTTTCCCCCATGACACCTATAGAAAGCCAGGAATGTAACAGCCTTAGGATCATTCCATTTTTTTTATTTTCAGAGGTAACAAAGGAACAAGAGCAGAGGCCTTGAATGGTTCATTCTTCTATTGTCGGGGCTACATATAAAATTCAGTGTTGCTTCTCCTGTAGAATAGCTCTTGGCTCTTTTATTCTCTTCAGTACCTAGAAGCTGGTCCAATTTTTCAGTATTCCTGATAATGGAGGGAAAGTTAATTGCCAGAGGTATCCTTCATTGTTATGAAAAATATAAAGAACACCTCATCATGATCCTTTGCACTCGGTGGACCTGTGTATATAAGTCAGAGCCTTATTTTCTTGGAATGAGGATTCATCCCTGAAAATGTCTAAGGTGATGTCTGAAACTGTCCTCTGAGGTGACATGTACTCTGTGGTTTGTGAAACAATACTGTGTGGGTCACTGATAGGCAGCATGAGAAGGATTCAGCATTTGTCTGAATTTATTGCTGACTAGCTGAAAAAATAAATCTTGTCTGAATAGTTTTTGACACTTTCCTAACTCTTCATTAATTTAAGAGGTGTATCAAGCCAGGTACCATGTGACTTTAAAGTATACAATGTCCTATAAACATTTGGTAAAATCAAGGCAAAAATAAATCAAAATCAACAGCGGAAAGTTCAGATTTGAATGACCTAAGTAAGACACTCAGATTCACACCTAAAAATATAGGGAGATGATTTTATCATTTACATTGAAATATATAAGTTTTATTACTAGAATTTACAGATTTAATTGCTATTGGAAATTCAAATATGAATATTCTGGATGAAATGGAAACCATTACTGGTGGAACAGGCTCATTTGGTCAGCATGGAGAAGATCAAGGCAGTTATAACATCTGGTTTGGAGTGAGGAGGTGAGTCAGGGCTTTCCACATGTCTAGCAAGAGTTTTGGTTAATAGACTAGAGCAGCAATCTGTCTTTCTCTGGATACTTGTTTATCTACAATGCACTGGCTCCAAGAGAAAAGGTTCAAGCCAAAAAATGCCATTTGCCAGCCTCAGCTGCTGGAGCTCCCTCTCTCAATCTCCCTGTAAATGCGAATGCATCCATTTTCAACCTTTGGTAGCAAAAATGTGCCGTTGAAATAAATGGCTATTTCGTTCAGGAATGAGTTATTTGCAGATCTTAGAACCACAGAATACTTTGATTTCAAGAGACTTTTAAAGGCCATCTAGTCCAACCCCCTACAATGAGCAAGGACGTTCTGAACTAGATCAGAGTACTCAGAGCCTTGTCCAACCTGACCTTGAATGTTTTCAGGGATGAGGAATTTATCATCTCTCTGGGCAACCTGTTTCCTTCTGGCTTGATGAAAACCTGCTGTACAAGACAGAGTTCTGCCAGCTGATCACAGGACAGTCTCAGGGAATTTGTCTGTTTTTTGTGCAAAATTATTTAGTGGTGCACCTTATAAAAAGTGTTCACATTCTGATAAACTTTAGGCATAACACTGGTTTTAATTATGAAGCAGATTTTCTTAGAGACTGTATATCTCCATAAGAAACTGGCAGCCCAATTCAGTTCTGCTGAGGTATTTTCTAGGAGAGTTTCTGTCTGTAGTATGAAAATAAACCATGAGTTACACGCCAGGAACATAACCACATATATGCATGTCTTGTGTTTTCTAAAGCAAATCCGTGATTTTTTTTTTTAATAAGAATTAAGCATTTTTATTAAGCATGTTTAATGCATTGTCCTTCAACAATCTTCATGGACGAGCCCCAGATTATTTCATTTTCTTTAACAGCCATCTGTGTAAGATGCCTGACTGCCAAACTCTCCCTACTGGTAGAAAGCAGCAGTTTCTGTCACGGTGCAGCAGAGCAAGTACAAGCTCTCAGGCAGTAAAGACACACTTGTGTCTTCACTTAAGTCATACTACTAAAACAACGAAAATAAAGCCATTGGGCATTAAAATATTTCTATTTTTGAGACTACAAAGGATCTTTGTATTTACTAAAAAAATCCTTTGGCACATAGAACAATTACCAACCTAACGCATTTCGTAATCTTCTCTCAACCACAACTGAAAAGTATTTTGGAAAATTAGCTGGTATGAAATTCTAATTTATTTAAATAAATAGGGACTGCCTTGATGCCATTTACTTTATGGATATGCTGACAATTTGTAATATTGGGCACTCAAGCTGAACCAGGGGAGGTTTAGATTGGATATCTGGAAAAATTTCTAAAGGGTTATCAAACACTGGAACAGACTGCACAGAGGAGTGGTGGGGTCCCTATCCCTGGAAGTATTTATAAGACCCTGTAGATGTGACACCTGGGGACACGGTTTAATGATAGGCTTGGCAAAGCTGGGTTTACTGTTGGAATGTGTGATCTTACAGCTCTTTCCCATCCTTAATGAAGCCTTTTGTGATTCTATTGAATATAACCAGGGGGGAAGAAAACTGTGAAGGGCCACCTCAGCCCCACTGCTGGAAGCCCCACTGGGGCTCATCCCCCCTTACGTACAGGCCACGTGTTCTTTCTGGGTGTGCTCTGGCTAAATGGGCTTTCTGGGCAGTTTGACAAGTTTTGGGCTTCACCCCAACCCTTGAGTTAGAGTTTGAGCTTGCCAGTTTTTAGGTCTTTGTTCAGTGTGACTTAAATAAACACAAATAACTTCAAGTAATTGGGAATTTGTTTTGTGAGCTTTACCAGTACGTGTTTAAGTAAGGTCACTCCTCTTGCACTGAGGAAAACTGTGGCACCCACGCCTTGTTTTACTGGATACTCCCCACTCTTAGCATCACTGTTACTGCAGCTCCAGGTTTTCTATAGGGTTCTGTGAGTAACTAATAGGACTTGATTAGCTGCAAAAAGGGCAGGGGGAACGACTACATGGGGTTTAGCCTTCTCCACTCTGTCTTGGAGTCAGCAATCACTCTGTCCCAGAGTCAGCAGAGAATGGTTTAGTCAGCTGGTGGAGTCACAACCCTTACTCAGAGTTCGAAATACACCCCTCTTTCATCACAACACTTGTCTTTAAGCCATTAATTATGTATGAATGAAGGTGCCAAATACAGGAGGTAGAGGAGGTGGGAGGGGCAAGGTTTAGGGGCTGTACGAAAAATTAGCTTTTCTCTAGTTTCAGCTACATAATTTTTCACTCTTCCTTCTGCCGGCGCTAGAATAAGTAAACAAACAATTCGAAGTATGAAGCAAGGAAGATTAGGATTTAGGTATCATTGGCATATAATCAACAGAGTTCTTACCCTTCCTGGAAATGAATCATCCTTTTCTTGTTAAAAAGATAAAGAGAAGACTCTGCAGGATCTTGAGCTCTTTGGGGAAAAGTCAGTACTTACCCCACACAATCCACTGGGATTATCCTAAAAAGAAACGACCAGGCTAATCTTAAAGTGGCTTTTATTTATTCCCACAAAATTTTGAATGTCATTGTCATCTCCTGTCTCAGAACCAAAGTTGGGGGGAAGTTCAAGTTGTGTTAGCTGAATCCCATTCCCTCCCTGGAACAGTGTAACCACTTACCAGCAGAACTGTGCTTCCACATGCTGGGAAGCCAACTGGCCATGAAAGATGCTTAACTGTTAATGCCCACAGGAGAAGTAGTTGTAAATAATAATTAGAGAGACATAATTCTTTTGCTCTGTCATTGTTTCACTTTGTTTGGTTGGTTTATGTGAATTTTTTGTTTGTTTAATTTTTTTTTTTTTTTTGGTTAAAAAAATCTGTATCAGATGAGCTGGTCTGATATAAGGATACTGATATCTGATATATCAGATATCTGTATCCTTATATGGATATCTAAAGAATACCACAATTTTCTCTTTTAAAGAAAAGTCTTAAAAGTTGTTCTGTAGCTCACATTTATCTGCTCTAAGCATCCTTTTGTTTATTCTGAAGTCACAGCTCTAGCCTGCTCCAGAAAAGTGAGAAGTTATAAAATTTACAGCTGAGGATCTTGATGAAATGAAATGCAGGGAAGATGGCAAAGTGGTGACCTGTTTTGACAATTCTGCCTCTGCTCCAGGGTACTGGCATGTGTGCCATGGCCAGCTGTGGTGAGAAATGCTGCTGGGGTCAGGCAGGGTGACAGCAGAGCAAGGCATGTGGCCTCCTGCTGGGATCTTCTGAATACCTTAGACCCAGCCACTCACCTCCTCAATGCCAGCTAGCCCTTTGTATAAACTCCCCTCGGTTTTAAAGTCCCAGGGTCAGAAACCTTTCCACACCTGCCCCAGTCCCTCCCTGCAGCTGGCAGTTTGAGGGTGGCTGGTCTCTTCAGAACCACCCAGCGACTTTTCTGTGGAAGGAGGACATGTCTTGGGACAGAAGCTATCCCAGTGCTCAGCACTTTATTAGGCTGGTTTCACAGTGGAGGTCTGTACCAGTAAAATGAACTTCTCTTACTGACAAGTAAAAGCAAAGCACAAGTCCTGTGCTGAATATTTAGTCTGCTGTGAGCAAACTATGTGTACAAAAGCTCTTTAAGTAGCATTGCATATACTTTCTCATCTTTCTTTTGCCCTCTTCCTCTCCCTTGCAGGTCTTTTGAAGAGCATAGAACACACCATTTTCTGAGAGCTGTGCTCACACAGAGAGATAACATTTCTGGATGCAGAGAGACAAGAGAACTTTGTTTCCTTGGCAACTGGAGCCACCAGAAAGTGTTTCCAGCATCTCCTACCTTTACACAGGCTCACTATCATCGTAGCTTTTGGTAAATCACATAGTGAAAACAAATATTAGCTGAAAAAGCATCTTGATAGTGTGCTCCACTTAACTCATATGGTCTCTTCTCCAGCCTCTAGAACAGAAGGTGATCTCTGGAAATGATCCTGTTCCAGTGTTACAGTTCATGGCTAAACCTCAAGGTCTGTCCTATCCTGTGCATTTGACTGAAACCCATAAAGTGTCATGGTTTTCTAGAAAGCAATGTCAGGAACTAAACAGCTTTCACTGAGTGTGCTGAGGTGATGGAGCTGGGTCTGTGCTCCAGCACAGTGAGCAGATGGCACAGTGCTGCACAGAATCATGCCAGTGATTCAAAGTGCTTCATTCTTACCTCTGAGTCAGGGCTGAATTAATGTCCCACCACATCTTTAAGGTTTTAAAACACTGTGCTAATGGGGGCAGCTCTTTAGCTTTTGGTAAGAAAATAGACAGTGCTGAAGCCCTTCCTACCTTCTATTGTTAAATATCACATATTTCGCTCCCCCCCAGGTTTCTTATTCATTCAAAGAATTTCACTAGGATTGTAAAAGAAAACACTTTACAGATACAAAATTCCCAGTTTATGATTGCCCTTCCACTTACATTTAGTAATATTGTGTAGCTGATTTTTGATCAAGGCAGAAAGCCTGGGTAAAAAAAAAAAATGTGTAAATGCACATGCTGTAGTTCCTAGGTATTGGGCAGCTGAAAGTGATATTTTTGCACTTTTGAGGGCTGGAATTTACAATTTAAACAATTTATATAACTATGGAATTTAAGATATAGTTTTGTATTCTTAATTTAAAAATCCAAGTGGTTTCTGTTGTGTTTCCCAAAGTCCAGTGAGGTGAACACTACTGGGTCTAAAGTATTACAGCAAAAATTTGGGGCATACAAGCCATGTGTTTGTAAGAACTTTACTGGAAGAAAATTGCAGCTGAGTGGTGAGATGATGGCTTTTTTAACGCTGTCTTTCTTCTCTAAATATTTCCTTGCTTTCCTTTGAAAGCAGGGCCTTCTGTCTGATGTAAGCCCTTAGAGTGAACAGGGGTTTCTGGCACTGGTGTGGGGGCAGTCTGGGTTAGGTCACCCTCCCTTTCTCTGCCCTGTGACTCCAGGAGACTCCTGCCCTTTCCCACAGGACTGTTGGGAGGGGCACAGAGGCGCTGTGCAGTCAGGTGTTGAAGGAGAGGAAGATGCTGATGCACACTGATTCTTCCTCTGCCTTCAGTTTTCCTTTGTTGCTTTGATTTTCTTAAGTTTTCTCAAGCCTTCTGATGTTTGTATTTTTGTACAGAACTTTCTCACGCACTTTATGTAAATAACTTATTGTTTTCATTCCTTTATAAGGGACGAGCAACCTGATGGACTGTTGGGTTGCCCAGTGACATTGAGGAGGTGGCACTGTAACCCTCCAATGACACTGGCATTTCAAAAAGATATATATATGGAGTCAGATTTTTTAATAAAGAGTTTTTTAATTTACTTTAAACAGAACTGCCTGTGTTGTTTGTATGTCACCCCACAGTAACATTCCTTTCAATTGCATGGTGGTTGTTTCTGGTGCCTGCAGTGAAACCAGTTGCTGCTGATAATCCTGATATTCAGGTTTTCATTTGCAAAACCAGTGCAAGAAAGGAAAATATTATTTTTTAACAGTGCATATCATTTTAATTTGACTTTCAGAAGACAACCCATTTCCCTTAGCCAAATACTTTCTTTCTACTGTATCACAAAGTCCTACAGCAACCAAGAGCCAAAGCTGGGTGTCCAATATGGAACAGACATAGACAAAAAGCATCCAGCAACTTAAGCATTGACTCTGGCTCAACCTGTAATTTGCAGTGTTGTGGTCAAACTCCACCTCATTCCTGTCCCTTTTAGTTACAGTGCAAACTCCATGAAGACTCAGTGACTACAACTGTGAGCAGATCTTTTTTGTGCTAACTCTAAGATCCGTGGAGAGTTTCAGCTAGAATTTAGCTAGAGAATGAGCAGCTTACTGTCCAACCATTGGTGCTTGAAAAAGCTGTGAGTCTGCTATTTATCTTGTTTTTTTTGTATCATCTGTGCTGTAGATTTACTCAGAGCAATAATAGCAATGATTTCTTCCCCATATAGAAGTTTCAGATCTACTTGTAGCAATTGCAGAGTGACAAAATGATTGCTCATAAGCTAAATTATCAATGAGTGCTAAAACATTGCTATCTTAAATCTGTCCTGTATATTTAAATTGCAGAATGTGGAAAATTCTGGGGAAATGCTAATAAGAAGTTGAAAATCACCAGTAAAATTATTTATGAGAAGATACAGCAATAGTAATTCCCTTCAATACATGGGCAGGAGACCATGGGTTGCAGAAGATAAAACCAGAATTGGAGTACATTTTATGTTAGATCTACTTCATCTTCAAAAAAAATTATTACTTCTCAGGTTTATGTCCCTGTCTCAGGGACATTGCTGTCACACATTTGTTGTTTTGCATTTTTATCCATTGTCATTAAATGTGGAACTTTTAGACAGCTCTATACACATGGTCATGAGCAGTTACTGAAGTTCTGGAGAAAACAGTGACCACAATCAAAGCCATTATCACATTTATCACATATCACCACACAAAAGGAACAAGCCTTTTCCTCTAAGAGAAGGGAGTTCTGTACCTTTTAAGCCTCCTACATGACTTCTCACTCAGAGCTGACATAATTTAGTCTCTTGATGATAGGTTTAGAAAAAAAATGTTTCAGAATAGAAAACTCAGTCATATCACAGACACTCAACAAGAGTAGCATGAAGTGAAGTTTCAAGATTGGAAAAGCTTGAAGGAAACCCACAGCCTCTCTCTTTCTCCAGAGATTGGTTTTCCTGATGCACACTTTGAGATGCAGCCAGTCTGGCTGTTCCCAGCCTCTGCCGAAGGAGTAGGAATAACTCAGGGTCTGCCTCTTCTCTTCCAATTTGCAATTTAGAGAGAGTTCTGGTGGGGATTTCAAGGTCTATGTGCAAGTTAAAAGATACTTGAACACACATATTGGTGCCCTGCCAACTCCTGCTTGAGGGAGTGCATTAGGATAAGCTCTGAGGGATGTGATTTCTGTACACACCACCTCCCTGTTCCTGGCTGCAGCTGGGAGAATAAAGTGCTACAGGGAATTCTGGGCTTCTCACATGGTGTGGGACAGCTTGAAAAAGCTGTATAGTAATTAAGGTGTTCCAGAAGTTCCAGCTTCTGACTTTGGAGTTGCAGGTGCAAAGGATCAGGGGCACAGCTACCCAGTGAGAAATGTTTTGGACACACAGTTGTGGAGTCGAGACGTGAAAGAGCTGATGGACCAGGCAAGGCACCTAAACTTAAAATTCCTCTTTTATTCAGTGTCTACTAGTCCGAAATCCTGTGGGATTCAGTAAGGCAAAGAGAATTATTTCTTGAGGCCTGGGAGTGCAGGGGAATTGATGAAAGAAAACTTGGATGAGTGTATTAGAGTAAACATTCATTCATAACAGAACTTATTTCTTGCTTTTAATTTATCTGCATCTCGGTGTTTAGAAAGAAGTCATGTGAGCTTCTGAGCTGCGGGGACAGAGACAGTGGAGAACGTGTGCATCAGTGCAGAGTGCTGCTGGAGCCCTGGCAGAGAGAGAGGGAGGCAGAGGGAGCCTGAGAGAGAAAAGGCGAAGTGGTGGGAGCTGGAACAGCAGCAGCTGCTGCTGCTGCACCGTGCAGCTCTTGCCTGGGAACTGGCTCTGCTGCCAGCACGCCTCGCTGAGGGCGCAGGTGCCTCACATCCAAAAGTCCTAGGTGGTCAGTGGCACTTCCAGGAGCCAAGCACGGCAGCTTTATTCTCTTCTTTTCCTGCAAAGAGCACTTGTTTGAGGACTCCGCTTCTTTTCCCGGGCTGAAAGGTATTTTTTGTCATTAACGTGTCTTTTCTATGAAAGGAGGTATGGGATCAGGAAAATATAACTCAGGGCAGGATGTTAAAGCAGGTATGCAGAGAGGTGGTGGGTTTCTCTGTCTCCTTCCCCATTATAGCAGAGCTTAGGCAATGAGGAGTCCTTGTTAGGATCGAGTTTGACTTAAAATATGAAAGATGGCAAAGACAGGGTTAAAGTGTGGGGGTGGATCTGAGCTGTTCCCATCTGGCTTGCTTCACTATGCAACCTTTGAAAGTGGAGGAAAACTTTCTTTGTGCACTTGGAGAAGCAGCATTACATAGCAAGATGTAAAACTTGAAATCTTTTAATATGAATGTGATTTGCTTAAATCTCTGCTTGGCAAATTACAGTTCCCAGCACAGCAGAGCTCCCCTTAACACATATGAGTTTCAGAGGTCTTAATATTCTGTGCCAGTAAAAATACTTCTTTCTTTCTCTCTCTTCCCTCTTTCCAGCATACTTGCCTCCTGCTGTGTGCACTTCTCCTGGTCTCCCTCCCGCCCGTGGGGACTGTACCTCTATGGATGCCCCCATACAGATTTTCCGTGAGGAGCCGGGCTCCACCTGCTCCCCAGGGCCCTGCCGGCCCCCCAGCACCAGCAGCAGCTGGCTCCTGGGCTGGGCAGACTATGACAGCAGCAATGCCACTGGGCTCTTTGGGGACAGCCAGCACAACCACACCAGCATCTCCCCGGCCATTCCCATCATCATCACCGCCGTCTACTCGGTGGTCTTCGTTGTCGGCTTGGTGGGAAACTCCCTGGTCATGTTTGTCATCATAAGGTAAGAGGTTTTGGGTACCGGTTGGAAGAGGTGCAAAGGACTGTCCCTAAGTTTGGCAGGGTGGGGGAGTGGGTGGATTATGGAAGCCTTACCGTGAGGAACTGGAAAAAAGCAACTGAAATGACCCAAACCTTGTCAGTCACAGTGGTTTGCCTGCACTGGTGTTAGAGAGAGAAGGGACAAGCTGGTTAAATGTGATAAATCCTGCAGCCTGAGGGAAAGCGCTTCGTGCCTGGAGCTGTGTTCATTGGCTGCCCTCTAGGGATGAGATGCTGCTGGCATCCGAGGGAAAAAAGCTCGAGTGAAAGAAGGAAACTTCTACAAGGCAGCTTTTATTTCCACTGTGAGGAGATCCCGAGGGACAGCTTATGTGTCCAGTCATGTGGACACTGATCCATCACTGCCTTGGCATCTAATGTTTGCTTTAACAAGGAGGGAAAGCCAGGAAATGATAAAAAAAGGAGGAACAGCTCAATGTAAAGCAAGGGATGTTTTTTCTCTGTTTAGCAGTGTTTAACTCCAGTTGTTGATGTTGGATTGAAGAAAGTAGAGAAGGTGCTGAAATACCTTTTCCATTGCTTTTCAGGAAAGAGGAGAAAGCTCTGTGTCTGTGTTAGTGAAGGTTTCAAACTAAACCACTTAGTGAAATGCACTGATAATTATGCTTGCACTTACACTTGTGCATTGGTGTGTATTCGTTTGCATTGTGCTTTCTCTTTCTTTTTGTCCTTTTCATTTGCAATGTATAAGCATGCTTGGACAGTGCTGTTTAGCAGGGTGATAATGAGCAATCCAAGGCACTGAAATCATGCAACTTTTTGGGCTCTTTCTCCACAGCCTGTTTGAATTCTGATAAAGTTTCTGGGAAAAAAAATCCCAGAACTGTGGAGTATTCATTGCTCCAATGAAATCAGCTTGTACATGGAAAAAATGGAGTGTTGGAAGGGATCTTTTGTAAGGCATGGATGATAAGAGTCAAGCAATTGCAGAATGATGAAGTAACTGTCAGATTTGATACAAGGGGAAGTTATGACAACCACTGAAGTTGTTGATAAGGTATTTCAAAAAGAGGAGTTATAATCAGGTGAATACTCTTGAATAATGAAAAAAAAAATTCCACTTACTAGTCAATGCAATAAAAAGAGATGCCTGTGGTCAGTTCAGAAAAAGTGGTTGGTTCCAGTTTTGTGATGTTGTGATTTTTATACCCCTGCATGCCCTTTTGCCCTTCATTCAGGGTAGAGATTTAATTTCTTTTTGGATTTCTCCTTCAAGAAAAGAGACTCCATATTGGACATTCACACAGCTGCAAAGGCAGAGATTTTCTAAGTCATCAGTCAGTAACAAAGACAGCTGATTAACTGGCCTGGGCAGTGGAAATAAATCCAAACTTAGCCCTAGAAGTTAGCATATATGGATTATACTGGTGCATATATATTTGCTTTTTTCTCTCTTTCTGCTACCCTCCTAAGACTATTTTTGTAAGGCTCTAGATAGCTATTGCTCACTTTCCTTCTAGTTCCTACATTAACCTTTCCTTGAATTTTCTCTTGGCCCATCTCTTGATTATGTGGTAAAAAAATAAATAAATACGACAAAACACCTGTTAGGTTTTTTTTTGTTTTGTTTTGTTTTGTTTTTTTTGTTAGATTTCTCTTTTCAGTTTTCTCTTCTAGGTGTGGCAGATGCTTTAAAAACTGATAGAATATTTAGCTATAGTGCAATTGCAGATATATACCAAACAACAGTTTTAAGTGTCTTATGGTCTTGAAATATTTCAAATGGTTGTGCAAGAGGTTTATTTTCTTCATTTTTGCCCAAACCTCTCACATTCCTCCATTTTTTCCTCACATATACTGTCTGCATGATTGTGTCTCAGGATGGATTTTAATGACCCATGAACAATGCACCCTTCAGTGATGTCTTTTTGTGAGGAAAGATGAGGTCTGTGGGAAGTTTGTGAAAGAAGATGGCAAGGGAGAGGCAGATCCTGTCCCCCAGCCATCCCAAAATACCCTTCCTCCAGCTGCCACAACTCTAAAGTGGGATGGGGATATACTGTGGCTCTTTTTTACCTTCCAGCTGAATACAGGGCTTTTTCTGAGGCCCTTTGCTGCTGTTTCTCAATTCTGAATTCCAGATATGCTCTCCTCCTCCTAACCCTCTCCAGACAGGCAGGCAAGGCAGGCACAACTCCTTCTCCCTTTGCTCATTTAAGTGTCTAACATTGTTGGAATAGTTCAGTTGGAATTATTACAATAATCATCTAGCCCAACTGCCTGACACTCCAGCCCTGACACTGAATCACTTTTTGAGCCTCAAAAAAAAAGACCCCCACCATGTTCTGAGACTTTCAGTCAAAGTTTTGAAGTGTCAATGCTGTGATAGGTTTAGGAGACTCCAGAATCTTGAGATGCCTCAGAAGCAGGCTCAGATTCAGCCATAGCCTGTGGTATTGGAAGGCCTTGGCCAGTTCCTTGCTTTAATACCACTACAGGACTGGTTTTGCTACTTCTGCATAAGGGCTGCTGAAGAAGCTCATGGACACCAGTGAGTCAGCATCTCAGCAGCTTGTGCAGGGAGTGCTGGGTGAATGAAATCTCTCACAGGTCTAGTGGGGTGTTTTTCTGCTGAGAGGGAAAATTCAGAGTTTCCTCAGAGGAAAAAATAGCAGGAGAATGCCACTTCAATCACAGGTACCAACTCCTGATAGAAAAGTAGCTGAATTTGATGCAGCTCCTGTGAGGAGAGATTTGTGCTGAAGTCTGACTGGGAATGGTCCTTAAGTTCAGTGTTAAGAGCATGGCCTCTTAAACCATTTATCAGGAGACCAGGATAGCTTCTCTGGGTTTTACTATCAAGCTTTGACACTTTTTCCTGTCCTGATGAGGTCACTTCATGGTTTCCTCACGTGTAAAATGGAGATGCTGGCATTCACTGTCTTCAAGCACACAGCAAAAGGTAGATTTAAAAGCCAAAGTATAACCACTAAAGTTAATAACAGAGCAAGACCAGGTCTATTGTAAACACCCTGGGCTCCTCAGACACATGTAGAGTGGTCATTTTCAATGTGCAGGAAAAGCTCTGTGTTGAGAAGACACTGGGCTGGCAGTCTGTCCCTGCCCATGGCAGCTGGCTCTCCCAGTATGGGTGGTTTGCAGGATCTGTCCCTGTGTTTGGATCAGCTGTGCAGCTCATGCACCATCCCAAGGGGCTCTGCTCTCAGCTGGGTGGATGGACACTCCATGCCAAGCCATGGCACGAGGGGTGTAATGCTGTCCTGGGGACAGAGTAAGGGAAAAAGAAGGCATCACATTGCCTCTTGTACTGGTGGGAAATGCAGGCACTGTGTAGGAAGCACAGTTCTCCCCTCTGGAGGAGAAGGGGAAGCATGAAATGGGTTTGCAGATACCAGATAAAAAGTCTGACCTCACCTGAGGAAAGTCCTACAGCTGTGTGGGTCTTGGCATTACCAGAATCTACCTCAACCCCAAAACTTTTCTTTTGAGATTAGCTTTTCCTCTGAGGTCTCAGAAGATATTTCTGGAGGTAAAATAGTTGACTGAAGGGGATAAAAAACCTATTTGTCCTTGGAAGCAAAAAGGCTTTTTTCTCTATTCCTCTTACCTCATGATTTTTTTTTCTTTAAAATTTAGTGCTGGCTGTAAGCAAAATCATAGTTTCTCGTGACAGCTGCAGGGAAGAAAATCTCCTGACTAAAGTTACAGCTTTAACTAGGATCTGGACTTGTCAAAACCATAAACATACTCTGACAAAACTCTGTGAGATGCTCTCTCTTACCCTCTCCAGATGCACTTTTTCTATGTATTTATCTTACCTCATTGTTCCTGAAGTAATTTACTGAGACCAGCTGATATCAACAGGATCCCAAAGAGCCAATCCTGGATTTCTTAAAAAAATATCTTTCAAGCTTCAATGAACTGAATAATTTTCTACATTCAAGAATTTTTAAGAAGAGGTTGTGTTACAGATATGTAGATTGATTCCTAAGGGAAAAGAGAAACCTTATAATTCTGTGCTTAGTCTAATGTTGAAGAAAACGTTTTACCACTGATACATTTTTGCTCTTAAATTCATTGAACTGAATGGCATCTTACATAACAGGAAGAGTGTATTATGAAATGTCATATAAAAATTGACTCCTTTCCAGATTGTTTTAAAAATTTCTTCATCATTAATTCCAAATTCCAAACAAGAATGAAAATATTTTTTTAAAAAGTACACAACAATGAAATGGCTTCAATAGATTGGTTTAAATTAATAATAGATTTTGATACCATCAAAAGATCACTTGTTAAATTGCTTTAAATTATTGTCCTAATTTTATTAAACTGTATTTGGAAAGAATATTGCTCTGAAATGGAAATTTAAGCTCCAGAAGAGTCAACCTAACTGAATTACCTGTTCCTTATTTCTGGCAGTTTGCATGATTTCATTCTTTTATGAAATCAAGGCTTTGGCTGCTAAAGGCAAAGGGTGAACTGTACTATACTTTTTGAAGTTTAGGACTTTTAACCTTTCCTTTGCTAATCAAAAATCTGACAACTTACTACTACCAGCAGAGAGGCATCAAATGGATTGATAGCAATTCATCATGGATTCAAAGAGCATTTAGCCTTACCTCACCGAATGGAGGTAATTTTGATCAGTTCTGCACTGTTAGTTCAAACGTGACATAATTTCCATCACAACTTTGAAGAGTGATCATTACCAAAAGCTTTTACAGATGGCACAAAGAACAAGGCAACAGGAAACAACAGGAAACATGAAAGAGGACAGGCTTATAAAAGTGTATCGATAGTTTGAAAACACAGACCATTTAAACAAAATGTTACTATTTCTAATACTTTTAAAACCCAGCTTGACAGTGACTAAGTGAGACCTGGGATTTATAAGCTGACAAGAAACCAACTCATGGTCATGCTGTGATAGGAAGAGCTGATACTGAAAATAGGCAGGGAGAGCAGAGGAAAGGCTTGAAAGGAATATTTGCCACAGACAGTATTAAAGAGAGCCTATAGCTTATAGTGAATAATGTGTTTGGCTTCTGAAAAGTAATTTGGTATCCATCCAGACATTTCCGCTGGGCTAACAGCCAGGTAATCATTTAGTTCAGAGAAAAGCATAACTGCAATCAGTGTCTGGAAGCAAGATGAATTACAGAGAACCTTTTTGAACTGGAAGAAAGTGAAAACTTAGAAGTTTCCAGTTTTGCTGCTGGCAAGGCAGAAAGCTTGAGAAAACTTTCCTGTTGTCAGATGGGAGAGTGGTGGATAGGTAGCTCATGATTCTGGAGGGAGCACAGGGAGGGTGCACAGTGAGGAGATGGTGTTGGGGGGAGGCAGACTGGCTAAGCCCTTCTAGTGAAGACACAGAAATGAGGGAAGAGTGGGGACCTTTCATTTAGTTTTTTTTCTGAGAGAGGATTTTGGGTTTGCTGAAAGGGTGTTGTAAAAGGAACTTTTAACTGGGTGGTTTGGATTCCTGGGACACATTAAGGACAAGGGAAGATAATATTCCTGTCTTGTCCATTCCCACTGTCTAAAATGTCTGATTAATTTGTCCCTTTAAGTTAAATTCTCTGAAACAGATGGGTTCCCAAGGAGAAGTTTGATTCCAGTTACATATTTCTTTCTGAAGAAAAAGCATCTATCTACACTTAACTTCCAGGAAGTATACTTCAGGTCTCCATTTTGGTCCCCTCATCTCTAAATATCAGATAATTCTCTCAAGGTGAGGAATCTGTGCTCTTCTCCTTAAGGAAGACTTTGTCCTTTGCTCATTGCTATCTTCTTTTGTGAATTTAGAGAGATATGAGGAAAAGGCAGTAGGAATATAATTTTGTCTACGGACAGGCATGAGTGCACAAACTGGATTAGTTGTGGGGAAAGGGTGTGTATAGATGGAACAAGGATATTGGAAGAGGGATGTCTGACCATGCTGTCATTCCACAAAATGTAAAAAATATATAAATAAAGACTATGTAAAGGTGCACAGCACTTTAAAAAAAAAAAAGTACACAAAAATTAAATTGATTCAAGATGTTGATTAAAATTAATACTAGATTAAATATTACTTGTTTATTTGCTTTAAATTGACATGGTTCTATTGGGAAGTTGTCATACCAGCCTGTGAATTACCTTTGAAATATTTATTTCACTCAAAGCCAGAGGGTTCAGCTCTCATTAGATTCACCTTTTAATCCTCATGGAAGTTAAAATTAATTTTAGGCAGCTTCCTGTTTTCAGTTTTGAGACATTATTTTCAATTAAATCTCTGTGTTCTTTTCATCAGTATGAGTGTGAGAAGACAATTTTCTTCAGTGTATGAATTTCTGCAAATTCATGGTAAGAAAGTGAGCAGAATCTTCGTGTTTTCTCCATTTCTTATACCAATACACATTTGTGACATACAGCTGCTCATCTCTGCTCCAGAAGTCAGCAGTGCATTAAGGGTGAATATTTAGAGTTCCCAAATTTAGCTGTGCTGCATGTGGAACACTGAGGATTTTATATTTGTTAAATGCACTTCCCACTGCATTGTTGGTAATCCAGCCACTGTGGCTACTGTTGGGCAACTGGCAAAAGCCTCCTTGAGTAGTGACAGATGAGAAGCTGCATGGTAGGATTAGTTCAGACCATCTACTCAATGTTCATTTAATGTTCACACTCAGAAAAGTTTTGTTTTACCATGCTGCTGGATGATGGACTGCATCAGGACTTACTGTTTGACTCACCTTTCAGAATGGCTGGTTTGTTAAAGCAGGCAGGAAAAGAATACTTTCACCATGGAAGCTACAAGCTGTGCTTTTCTGTTGACTGTGACTTCAAGTTTTCTGCATTTCACTTGAATCATCTCCTTTGGGAATCTGTGTCTTCAGATGGTCTGTGGGGTGGGCTTCCCTGAGGCAGGTGAGGAAAACAGACAAATGGGAGGAGTCCAGAAAAAGCCTCCCAGCTGCCTCCTAAGAGGGACCAATGACTTCTCCCTGAGCTGGCTCACTACTGATACTGATATGTGCATTTGCTTTCTTAATACATAATCCTATACTTGTTATAGAGTGAAGTCCCTTGTCTCCCATTAAACTTTATTGCGGGAGTGTTAACCAGAGATTTAGATCTCCACACATCTGAGTGTGTAGTTGTCCTATAAAACACTCCCAGCTGTGTCAGTTGTAATTCATCCCTGTGGCAAAATGGAGACCAGGTGCATTGCTTTGGGAAGAAGAGTGATACCCGTACCCCCAGACCCCCAAGTGAGTGGTTTCTGAGCTCTTTCCTTTTTTCTGTCCTACAGAAACCTCTAGAGGAAGCAAACATTCAATAACAGTTGTCTGCTTCCAACAAGGAAAGAAAGACTCTGAGAAATCTTTTCCTGGAGCTATTATCCTGTTTCCTTGAGCAATGAGATTTGTTCTCCTTGCCAGGCAATCTCTGTCCTACTCAACTCCCTCTCCCATAAACCTATGGGAAGCACTTTGCTAAGGGAGCTCATGCCCTTTATTTAAAAAGAAAAAAAAAAAATTCTTCCAAGAAAAAAGAATAACAGGAAAGGTGGATGTTACTAGGGACAGAGATTCAATGTTCACTAAAGTCAAGTACTTGTGACAAGTAAAAAGGATTAGAATGGTCTGTGTAATACCCTGGGAACCTCCCATGGCATGACTGGTCACTGGGAAACATCTGCAGCATCATGAAGTTTTTCAAGGGATAGAATAAGTTGCTTGACAAGGTCAGTATTCATCTCTACTTACAAGTAGAGAGCAAAAAAATCTGGTACATAGTCTAAGCTAATTGTCCAGGCTTTTCATCATATTATTAGACATAATGGTTTTAGATAAAGTACCAATTTAGTGAAATTCTGCATTCTCAATGATTCATTTTAAGCCACAGTGAATCACAGCACCTTGACCTCTGAGCTCTCCTGTCAAAGTCGTGGAAGCAACAGTTTCACAGTATTTTTTCTACCATATTACAGTTTCTTGCAAGAGAGGTTCTTGAGCTCACATAAAAATATTAAAAGCCTTTATCATAGAAGAAGAAAGACTAGTTCATTTTTGTTAAGTAGTGTGAATTTCCTTCCACATTGACCACTATATATGTAGACTTGAACTAATTCAGAGCCTGGTTCTTTAGCTCAGGAATAAAACCTTCCTCATCCAATCTAAATCCACAAGATCTTGTTCAGACTCAGTTTGTGGTTAGTGCAGGGAAGAAATGGTAGTGGAAAATTGTAAGGATTTTAACTACACCTTTTGACATTCACATAGATTATGCTCTCTGGGGGAAGAATAAAAGACAAATTAATCTTTTTCTTTTTTGAGCTGCTTTAAAATTGGTATATTTAAGTGCATATTAATAAAGAGAATTCCACTTTATGATATAATTTTGTAGACAACAATTTTTTGTCATGTCCTAAAAGATTTGATTAAGACAGGCAACCATTAAATATGTGGAGTAACAAGGCTTTCCTTGTTTAAAGTGTCATCTGAGGTCCTCTACTGCTAAAATGTGGCAATTTAAAATACCATAATGTCATATAACCGAATACAAACATTAAAATTACAACATATTAATTTTTATATTCTTTAAATGACCTTAGACTTCATTTCATACTGGCATAAGAATGCCAATTTATTTATATTGGATTACGAATATCCAAGAGACAGCTGAGCCATCCTTTCGACATGGTATGGGTTTGGAATAGATCCTCCTGGATTGTTTTTTAGTTTTTTCTTCCTGTTCTGACGCAGTATTACAGTGAGTGTACTGGGAATATAGCCTTGAGATTTAGAGCTTTCCTGACTAAGCTTTTCAGCTGCTTGATCTCCATATACTTCATTCAGAGGAACCTAGTGGAACAGAGCCTGCATCCTGCTGATAGGTGTTTTTGCAATTTGCTTTAGATGTGCTTTAGCTTTAATTTTCATTCACTTACCCAGGTATCTGTGAAAAACCTGTGTTTGCTATTCCTCATTGTATTTTATGCCTTTGTACTTTCCTTTTGCAACCGGAGAATGCTGTAGTATATTTGTTAATATTTGTTATATTTACTTCCCATCCCTCATTTCACACTGCAGGGAACATTTCATTACTTCATCCTATTAGAGTTACATGAAAAAAGTTTGACCAGAGCCTCTCTCTCACCTTTTATCAGCTTTTCTAATGTTACAGTGTAACTAAATGTGCTCAGCTCTTTAAGTTAGAATCACAATCCTCTCCTCTGTTTGAGATAATAACTTTAAGGGGCACTACTAGCAGATTTTTTTCTGAAAGCACACCAGATCCTTAGTAACATGCTTCCCTCTTCTGTTACCACAATTTCATTGATAGCGTAGGCTGGAGGTGTGATTTCTTCTTATTTACTGTCTTAAAAGCATGTCTTAAAAGCATGTTCTATTCCAGAGGGCAAAGAACAGTAATGATGAGTCGACTGAGAAACGAGGGAAAATTTCTGGGGGTCAGTCTAAAGTCAGTCTCAAAGAACTTTCCATTTTGTGGAAAGTGAAAGATGCCTAATTTTGAGAATTTTACTTTTGACATGTATGTAGACATAATTAAAAACTTGCTCCTTAAAAATTTCATCATATGCCCATAAAAAAAAAAACAAAAACAACATCCATATGAAAATGTCGTGTTTCATCTTTATTATTTTTCTGCAGTTTTGATATATCTTCTAGTTTTTAGGTTACAGAGGCTTGAGGCCTTCTTATAGCTTCACAAGCAGTCTTGAGATCCACCAGCTGAAGTGATCAGAGGTTTTCCTGCTGCTTGAAATTAGATTCTAGCACCTGGTTTAAAAGAGGGACTTTCCATTCCTATGTAGTACTAGAAATATGTAGTTGCCATTCTCTTAAGAAGTCCCTGTATTCAACAAACCATTTTTTAGACATGGGATTTCCTACGAGCAGTTTATACAGCCATGGTTTATAAATATTGTAATAGTCTTTTAAACTTGTACCTCAGACACCAAGAAAATGTCATTAATTGCTACTGTGCCACTTATGCTGCAATTATGTCCAGGTTTACCCTATCTGTCCTGCTAAACTAATTAAAGCAGAGAAAAATATTTTTAACTTAAATAATTCAGATATTTGATCAAGAATTTTAATTTTGCAAAGGAAGACAAGATTCCCTTGCACAATCACTGTTTTGATTTCAAGTGAGTGGAGAGTATGGTGAGAAGATCCTAGATGACAAAAAATATTTCCTTCTATGTTTTGGTGCAATAGAATGAGTTGTAGGAAAACAGACAAATGACTCATCTTGTGGACTTTATCAGGGTCTGCTTGAAAGGGTCTGACAGCAACAGAAGTCACTCTGTTACTTTATCTGGACTTTTGATTAAACTTGCAAGCACATATCTTCAGAGGCATGTAGGCATTTAATAATTTTTAGGTGTTTAATTAAAAACATTCAAAGGAGTTTGGATTATTGAGTCCAGACTCTCAAAGGTATTTCTGAATTTTATAAGCTTCTAAATGAATGTATGACTTTATCTATACTGCCTAATAGCTTTAAAGGCCAATACTACATTTATACATGGGCCAATGTTTCCAGGCAAAAGTAATCAAGCTCTTTACAAGCCCAATTTTACAGCACTTGTTTGCTATTTTCCCACTAGAAGGCTAGGGAGGAGAAAAAGGGTAAGGGGTGCTGGGAAAATATGGCATATAGAGTTGTAATGATACACACATAAAAGAATTGCATTAAGGTTGCAAGGAATGGGAAATGTGACATATAAAGACTTTTGGATATTTGCTTTTTCGAGGCTAATAAAATCTTCTTAGATATTTTTCCCCTGTTTTCTGATTTTCTTGAAGGAAAAAGGTCAAGCTAATTCTTCTATATTTTGAAAGCAAACTTTCCCTATTCAAACTCTTGGCAAAGTTTTTAAAGATCTACAGATATGATGATTCAGGAGAATGATTACTTGTGTCACCTCTGCTTATCAAAGGTCATTGCATTTCTTCTGAATGTTCCTGTGTTAAGTCTAGTAACTTGTATTTGACTGAAGCAAACCCTTTGTAAAGCAGCAGACCTTGATTTGCAGGCATCAGTGGATGGAAAAATTACTCCTTTCTTTTTCCCTCATAACAATCACCTTAGCTGTTAAGAAACAGCTGTCATTGTTTCTAAGCTGAATTTGTCCCTCTTAAGAGTTTTACGTATTTGTTCTTGTTACACTTTTTTGTGTGGTCTGAAAGAACTCTTCAGTACCTGCTATTTTCGCCCTGTGAAGGTCTTCAGACACTGTAATCAAGTCACCTCTTGGTGTTCTTTTTTGATAAACTAAATGTGCTCAGCTCTTTAAGTTAGTCAAAGATTTTCTCCAGTCCCTTCATTTATTTTTAGTGCTTTTTATGCAAACATCCCAACTTTCCTCAGTCTTCTTATTGCAAAATGAGCAAGACAGCAATTCCAAATATCACCAGTGATGCCCGTAGAAATAAAATTGTCCTTCTACTATTCCATTTAATTTAATGGAAATTAGTCTATTTTAGCAGACAGTTTTGAGTGTTTAGTGAACTTCTGTTTCATCTTACAGCTGAGATACACTTGAAGATAGTATTTTTTCTTTTCTTTCTTTAATCAGGAGGGAAGTTTTTATCTGTTAATATGTCCTGTATTTGCTTTTTTCTATTCATAAGGACTTATATTTGTGTTTGAACAGTGCCTTAAGGGCTATGATGTGACCTACAGGACAGAATTCCTCCTCTCCTGGAGGGTCTGTTGAGGAGATTGATCTAGTGGGGAGCAGAAGGCCATCTCTGACTGATGGTTCAGTATGTGGGTGAGAAGGATGTGTTCTCTCTTCCTTTGCTTCCCTTGTTTGTTTTTTTTTTTTCCCTTTGCTTCATACCACCATTTGGCTTTATTCCCTTGATAAGTCTTGATTAGAATGCTTTAGAAAAACCAAAGCTATTTTTAACATTTCATATTGGTCATAAAATGAAATTTCTGCCCACATTTTTTTAACAGCTAATTTACATATTGGGTGCAATTTGACAACACTGCTTAATTTCTTTTTAAAATATTTTTTTTATTCTCCACATAAAAGTTTTGAAGGCAAATAGACACATTGTTCTAAGTGTTCATTGACTTAAGTGATTGAATCTTATATTTCCACTGTAAATTATTAGCGACGTATAGCAAAATGTAGCTATGTGTGTTTCTATGTGTCTTATGTCTGCACTTCTAGTTTGGACACACGCTCAAAATATGGGACTGAAGCAGTTTTGAGAAAGAAAATCTCATTAAATCCAATAATAAATTAACAGCAAGGAGCAAACACAACTATTGAGGAGAAGCACAGGCGTGATAAGCAAATTCCCATGTCAGCAGGGTCTCCATCATTCTTTGTGTCCATCACAGAGAGGGAAGCAGTCTTTCACAAGCTGTCTCCCAAAATTGTCATTGGGGTTGAACAAAGCAGGATGTCATCTCAAAAAACAGATCCTATTTTTCTGTGTAGGCTGAGGTTTCTACCAAGGGCTTAGTTTTGATGAAATTAAAGAGTGCAGGAAAAAATACTACTATGACAGTTTTTTTTCCCCACTGTGATATCCCATTTAAACAATAGTGATCTTTTACATTATCAGTCATAAAAGGGAGGACTGGGAGGAGGTGATGGTAAGAAAGGAGAAGAAACTGGCAAGGAAGAAACAAGGAAGGTAAATGACTAAAACTGTATCAGCTGACACTGTAGTGAATTCAAGGAAGACAAGCTATCATATAAGAAACAAACTGGCCCAGCAGATATAGCAATTAACTTGTTTTCTTACTGGAGTATGGAATAACAGTTTCTTCCACAAGCCAAATCCAGAAATCTCACAGTCACTGACAGATAGCTATAAGAAACGGAAACAAAAAACATTTTGATCACTTCCAAATTTAACAGTGATATTTTCTTGTAGTGGGATTTGAGAAAATAGAATTGAAATTTGTCTAATTAGGTGGAATGCATTCATATACCTGTTTTGCCCATGGTAAATAGCTCTAACTGCTAACATAGGTGCTGAGCGATTGAATGAAGTGTGTTCACTTTTATCCCAAGGATCTGCATTTGCGTGCATTTCTATCGCAGATGAGAAAAGACATTAAAAACCCCAACTATGGCAAAGCCCAGCTGATAAACTGCTACCTATCAGAATGGACATAATCATACCTTGTAGTAATAAAGCCTTACTCTTTTTTGTTCTGCAGGTACACAAAGATGAAGACAGCGACCAACATCTACATCTTCAACCTGGCTATGGCAGATGCACTTGTTACCACAACCATGCCTTTCCAAAGCACCGAGTACCTGATGAACTCCTGGCCCTTTGGTGATGTGCTGTGTAAAATAGTGATTTCTATTGACTATTACAACATGTTTACCAGCATCTTCACACTCACCATGATGAGTGTCGATCGATACATTGCTGTGTGTCACCCTGTGAAGGCTCTGGACTTTCGTACACCTCTCAAAGCAAAGATAATCAACATCTGCATCTGGCTGCTGTCCTCATCTGTTGGTATATCAGCAATAGTTCTTGGAGGCACCAAAGTCAGGGAAGGTGAGTGTGAGTATTCAAAATTCAGCCTTTTTATTTCTCAGCTGACAATAAATTGTAGGTTCAAATATCGATCAAACCTTATTTATTCCTTCTTCAAAATTACATATAAATTCCTGACATTTTGAAATATATAGTGGAACATCACAGTGCAACATATAAATCATTTAAGCTCAGATGCCCATTCCAAATAAAATAACAAAATGCACTTTGGAACACTGCTTGTGCTAGAATGAAACCATGAAAAACTACAAGCAGACAGCAGAGGAAAATTATCAGGAGTTTAACCACAATGGGGAAATCTAGAATCAGTTGAGATTGAAACATGAAATGTGGGCTTAAGGTTCTTTTTGTAGATGTTGTGAGAGTAGTTCCAATAAAGTCTCAAGAGCAGTAACTAGAATTTTTGGGAGCTTATTATCACCAGCCATTTCACTGAACTTGAAGGCATGGTGAAGAAAGAAAGAATCAGTAGCTGGAGAGAGAAAACTAAGGTAAATTATATATGACAATATCTCAAGATCATATTTAAAAAAGGATGGGAATTTAAATGGAAACCTGGAAAAGCTGAGAACAAGGATTGCCACTGGAAATGGAAATTCAGGCTATGGCAGGGAAACAGCTACAAGAACACAAAGTCAATGAAAACTGTATGCAGACCATGTATGGGTTTTGCTTGAAATATCTGTTCCATGAAGGACTGTGAATTTAGCCCCTGTAGCTCCTGACTCCTTACCCTGCTATGGGGTTAATCTGATTTTGAGATCCTCCTTGAAAAGGAAGGGGGAGAAGCATTTTCACACACATGTGATTCATACCCACAGGTGTAAGTGCAGTGCAGGGGCATCTCTGTCCTCAAAAAAAGTGTAAACTTTTAATGGAAACTTTTAATTGTGTCCTTGGGTTGGAGTTATCCCATTACTGGATGGCTGGATAAGATACAAGACATTTACTTGGTAGGAGTCTTGTTTGAGATGTAAACAACCTTTTGAAAAATTATTCATAATTTCCTGCACTATCAACTTTTTCTATTTAGAAGGGTTTCATTCCTCTTGAGACAAATGTTTATCTAAGGGCACTGTTTCATCTGGCAGACAATAAATGCTGTATGTTAAGCTGTTTGACATAGACCAAGATGAAAAATCATTTCAGTAACAGCTGCTCAAGGGCTGATAGATTTGGCTGAAGATATATAGATTTTGTTCTTGCTGTTAGTCTTCTGTTATGTAGGTGACAGAGAAGTCCTGTGGAAGCTCTTCTTTCAGTGCTTTGGGGAATCACGTGTCTCGGTCTACAGTGCTGTAGCTCTTCTCCCCAGTAAAGTTTTGACAGGCTCTATAAAACAAGATCTACCTGGGGAAACATTAACTTGAGGCATATTTGGAAAAATCTCTTGCTGCATGCGAGATCTTGAAGGCCATGGGACACTGGCTCAGACAGGTGTTTTGTTGGAGCATGCTCAACCCACAGA
This sequence comes from Peucedramus taeniatus, assembly GCA_013400575.1. Lineage (NCBI taxonomy): Eukaryota > Metazoa > Chordata > Aves > Passeriformes > Fringillidae > Peucedramus > Peucedramus taeniatus. Next base: position 25,810 of record WBNO01010901.1, read on the forward strand.
ATATTCCTGTCATTCAGTGTCAGCAGTGTGTTTAGATCAAGGGGGTCCTCTGAGGCCAGCAATGATTAAATGCCTTTTCCATGCCATGCAGAAGGCAGCCCTTTTTTTTTTTTTTTTGACTTATGAAACAGAGACTGGTTAACACAGAACACAGCTGGGCTAAATGAGGTTGGAAATATTGGCAGCTGCTACTGTTCCTCCCTGCTTGTCTGATCTAAGGTCTCTCTCGAGCATTTAGTGTCAATTACCTTGTCTGGTGTGCTTATGAACTGCTCTGATAAATACTGAAGTGGGAGGGTGAGGATGCTCCCTTTGCCTGACAGCTGGAGCTCAGGTCTGAAACTTTCTGTCATGTTAAAACAGTTGTTGCTTATATGCTTCAGGGCCTCTGTTGGATTCACATTTAAGCAACAACTGAACAGCAAATGGAAAGTGATTGTACTTGAGGTTCCCTCACCGTGCTCAGTTAATCCATTTTGTTATCACAGCTCAGAATTGCTCCCAGGTGTGTCCTTTTAGATGCATTTTTCCTGCAGAATAAATTTTACATCTGTGTAAATTTTCCTGCTCTGGCCTTAATGGAGCTTTTCTTGCTGAAGAATTATTCAGCTATCAAAAAAATAAAGGTATAAAATGAACTATTCATATTGCCAGTAAGGATACAAAGGGCATAAAAGTGACACAATCCATAGAATATAATATATATAAAATATGTATGTTTCCTAGATCAATATTAAAATTAATCTTAAATGGTAGTTTGTCAAGCACATTATTAAATATATTTACACCAAATGCCATATAGAATTCAGTGTTTTTCCTTAAATATATCGAAGTATTTGGAATATTTGTCTTCCAAAGTGGAAAATGTCAGTATGAAATCTGAAGACTATGACACTTTCCATAAGTTCTGAAACTTTTCAGGCAGTAAAAATAGAATATAAATTGGATTTTATTATGTTCCACTTCCAAAGTTCTAGAAAATTGATATTGTGTTGTGCATTATGACCAGAATTTCTATTGACTGTTTCCTACTTATAAACTGGGAAAATATAAATGGATTCCATAAAGCACTATGCTATGGCATTACATATATCACGTGCAATACATTAATATTAATGAGTTTAGAATAAGATTTTCCATAGAAAGAAAACTGCAATAGGATGTAAGATAGTAATTAAGTTTAAATTTGATAGTTTGGAATTTTAAAATACCATTGCCAATCCCAAATTATAGCAAAATACAGTGAGGATGACCTAATAATTTTAATAAATACGTCAAATTATATCAGTAGATCTGAAGAGGCCATTTCTTCTGGGAGTGGGTTTCAGTGAGTAGCTGGATGTGGTCTGGAGCAGCCATCCCTGATCACACTTCATTTTCTGCTGCTGGAGGCAGCTTTACTAATTTAGATAATACAGCTGCATCCTGATTTTATGTCATGGATGCTAAGCCATAATCTACTACAAATAACAGTAATAATTGACAGGAAAACTTCTTTGAAGATGATTGTTGGCCTTTCTAGAATGAAATTAAGTGAAAGCAAGTATGCTTATGAAAACCTACACCACTGAGAATTTAGATAAGTTTACTATCAAGTCACCCTTGTGCTGTCATCTGAGTATCCTCCATCAGCCTAGAAAAATATGTCTTTTCCATTTTCAGCTTTCAGAATCATGCATATTATTTAAAATAAAACCTCAAAATATTTAGCTTTTTTTAGCTGCAAATGTTTTCTATTAAAATGTTTCTATATTCAATATTGTACTGTAACAACTTTCTGATATCTAACCATGGAAACCTGTGTATGGCACTACAATGATAATTTCCTTCTCTAATTGTTTTTCAAAATAAATTCTCTGCAGTATCTTTTTGATTGGGGAAACATCTTTATAGCAGGGAAATGTGGCCTGATTTTTTTTCTTATGTGTCCTGATGGAGACAGATATGAAAAAGTGATGTGCAGGAGTATACTGAATCATTCCACTCTTAGATCTGAATCAGTGAAAAACAATGCATAATAATTTGTAGAGGAATGACAAACTCAGTAGGGAAAATGATAAAAAATCTAAAAATATTTACAGCATAAAATCTAAGCTACAATTCAGAGTAAAAAAGCCCTTTGTTACCCTGACTTATCTTCAGTAGAGTTGAACTACTGACAATAGTTGTAAATTTATCCCTTCTCTTGCCTTTTCATTTATCTTATTACTTATTTTTCCATATGTTTTATATGCTGGAAGTCTCCAATGAGGTCAGCAAATGAAACCTCGAATATTTCATTCCTTAGCTGCCTCCTGTCAGATGAAATATTTGTGTTAAATACATTCAAGTGACAGCCTGTGACTCTGAATCCTGGCATGGGCAATGGGAAAGGGAGCGGACTGATCTCTGTGGCCCAGATCCTGCAGTCTCTGCACAGGCTGCATTTTCAATGGCATCATCTCAAAAAGAGTAGCTTCCATTTGACTTCATGCACACATGTATTTTTTTTTCTTCTATTTAACAGAAAATAAGATGTCTCCATGGGTTTTTTCTGAATTTAAGCATTCGTGTGTACTCTTTTTGTGCTGTAAAAGGCACATGGGAAAAGATTATTACACAATTATCATGTATTGGCAAAATTTTCTTACTATCAAAACCTCCTTCAGCTTCTACCATTTATGATATCAAAAATCTTTCTCCACCTACAGACAAAAACATATGTAGTTTGATAATAATTATGAGATTTCTACTTTGCTGAACATGGATGGTACTCAGTCTGGTTTTAAATCTCAGTGAGATTCAAATAGAAACAACTTTACAGATTTTGTTTTTGTGCTCTGCTTTTTTTGATCCTCCCATGGGAAAGAAATTTCATACAATATTTTGCATTTGAAAAAGCTCGAAACTCACTAATTTCTAGACACAGCTGCACGAAACCAGTTTCAATGGTAACTGAAAGCTTCCTTGGAGTGATTTAATGATAACTCCATTTATTAATATTGCAGTACATGCTAATCACTTTTCCTAGGTTATGCTATGATAATGACATTGTTTAGAATATCTAATAACAAAGCAATTTTCTTCTTGCTTCCTTCCTTTTTAGATACTGCTAGCACTGAATGCTCCTTGCAGTTTCCCGACAGAGATTATGTGTGGTGGGACATCTTCATGAAAATCTGTGTCTTTGTCTTTGCGTTTGTTATTCCAGTTCTCATTATAATTGTTTGCTATACTCTGATGATTCTGCGCCTGAAAAGCGTACGGCTTCTCTCGGGCTCTCGAGAAAAAGATCGAAACCTGCGTCGCATCACCAGGCTGGTGCTTGTGGTTGTGGCAGTTTTTATCATCTGCTGGACTCCTATTCACATTTTCGTGCTGGTTGAGGCCTTAGGGGACGTGTCCCACAGCACTGCTGCCATATCCAGCTATTACTTCTGCATTGCTTTGGGTTACACCAACAGCAGCCTCAACCCAATCCTTTATGCCTTTTTGGATGAAAACTTCAAGAGATGCTTCAAGGACTTCTGCTTCCCCTTCAAGATGAGGGTGGACAGGCAGAGCACCAGCAGAGTCAGAAGCACTGTGCAAGACCCAGCTTACATGAGGGAAGCAGGTGGGGCAAACAAACCTGTATGACTAGTCGTGGAAATGTCATCTTACTGTCCTCAGGAGAGAGAGGAGTCCAACGACCTAGGACTGACACAGATTACCACTGCAGTTTGAAATTGACTCACCCAGACAGACATTTCTGGAATATTTCAGAAATCCCTGCAGTTTGAACTAAAGCAAGTTTATTATTGATAAACAAGAATCTCCTGAAAATCGGTTTAGATGAAAAGAACCTGGGTGATGGTTAGGTTCTGGTGCCATATCTGCTGAACTTGAGCCAGCACTAAAACACACTTTTGCAGAGCAAAGAGATAGTGTTGCAGCGGGTGATTCAGGATAAGAAGAGTTCTGGCTCTACTCTTTACAATATGTAACATTGTAATTGGCAACATTTGGTCATAAAACTGAGCTACACCAGAAACCTCTGCCCCAACAGTGGTTGGTTCTAAAGTACAGAATTTGACAACTTGATCCTCTTTAACAGTGAAGAGTGTTAGGTTTCTGTGAACAATGACAGACCTATCATCAATATTGTCCTCAATTAATGTATCTGTAACCCTTGTTTGTGCTGTGAAAATCCAATTTAAGCATGATCTACCTACACACCAAAGTGATTTTATTGTGTCTGTGTATGGTAAAGCCTTTTGGCATTCAAAAATACTGGAATTTAAAGAGAATTGTTATCACATGTTTAATCACCTCTGTGTAATGTTTTGTATGTGTGATTTTCCAAGGTGGTTGTTTCTTTATTGAGTCTGAATAATATAATACTCATTTTCAGAGTGTATATTGAACAAGAAGCTGGAAAACTTCAAATGCTTCACTTGTTACAAAATTAATGAAAAGACGTGTTACATTCATTACATGGAGGAAACACTTTCATGTGTAACTTGTTTTCCTGGACAATATGTAAGCAGACTGAAATAAACATTTGACAAATTAGAAACAAGAGAAGTAGCTCATGAACTAACTGGATTGACACAAAGGAAATGGAACATTACTGGATACTTTAATGGCATTTGATGGAAAAAGTTCCTGGTTTATTTGTGCTGATATATTTTCTTTGATACAGTCCTGTGAATTCAGTAATTTTCTCTGTTCTCCTGTGAAGATGGAGGTGTCAAGGCACAGCTAAATAAGTTACTAGCTGCTGAAGGTAAGTTTATGGTAAAACTGAGCCTAACTTCCAGTCAGTAGACTTTTGTCTTCTTGATGTTATATATTACAACTCCCACTACTGCTGTTGCTGAAATTTGGAGGAACGCTCTCATTATCTTCACCCTGAACACATACACCATGCATCTTCTTGTTAATTTTGTTCTTTATACAAAGGAAAGGATAAGGTAAGTGCCTCCATTTCATGGCAAATTTTCTCAGAAACACAATCTGATTTGGTCCTATCAGACCAAAAATGCTTTATGCACACCAGCATAAATAATGAGTTTTTTCTTGGACTAGCTGGCAGTCCAGTTCCTGTGGAAGTGCTGTAGAAATTCAGCCTTCTGCAGGACTTCCATATACTTTATTGTTAATACAGTCATGTATGTCAAATATTTTTGACTTCAGTTTGATAAATGCTGTTGTTGAAATATTCAAGTCAACTCTTTCTGGACAAGTCTAGCACTTTCTCATTGTTTCTGCATGAAGAATGATTAGCTGACCTCAGGATGCTTGCTTTACCTGGGGAAGTGAACCATGTTCACACAACTGCTGAGTCTCACCTCCTATTCTGTCATTCATTCATTTTTTAACATGCATCCACCTTTCTAAACTAAGTCCCGACCTTTGAATGGCCACAAAAAGAGAATGTTTAAGGTAAAAGTTGAAAATCCAAGGTATTTATCAAGTTAGGAGCAAATGAAATGGGAAAGAACTAGAATCTAATGAACTATTTTCATTCAAAATAACCTACGTTCTTGTTCATGACTTACCATTTGCATATGTAAGTCTATGCTTGAATAGGGTTTTTGTTCTACACATTATGTGCAATGCTTTGCATTGTAATGAAAAATCAATGTTCTTAATTTGCAAAAAGGAGGCTTCTAATAATATTTTTGAAGTTTATGTTTTTAAGAAGGAGATCATCATTTCCATCATAGTGGGAGGAAATTATAACTTCCTAACAATTAATCTTGCAAAATGTTATAAGAATGTGTCCTAAAGGTTTATTTCTATCATGGAACATTAAAAGCCAAATTAGTCTAAATGCAGTAGAAACGTGTCTTGGAAGTTTTCTTGAGCAGCTTACTACACTTCACTGAAAAACAGCAGAAAACTGGCCAAGATATCTTTAACACATGAGAAAGTACATTAAAAATGATACTGTGGTTTTGCTCACAGAATCTGCTTCTGGATGATTGAATTCCCATTGCAAAGCACTTCACTTTCTTTGTAACTCCAGGCCAATGACTTGCCTTCTCTCTTGTGCTGGCTTCAGGAGGCAGCAAGAGCCTGGTTAGGGAGGAGCTGCCTGGCCCAGGAGTAGGTCTGGGTGGGGAATGGGGCAGCAGGGACAGGCTGTGCTGTCCCATGGGCCCTGGAGGATGGCAACGTGGGGCAGACACAGGCAGGGAGCCTGGGAATCAGTTGTACTTGTTGCAACCACTCTTACCTGTCCTTCTTTTTGAAGGTTACAAAAATTCAATACTGCAAAAGCATGGTCATGGACCTGCTTGTTGGGCTAAGTTCCAGTCAGTCAATCACTGTGCATAGCTAATATGTCACTTTCTGTGTTTCTGCTTCTTTTAACTGAGAAATCTTTTATTTGGAAAATATACTTGGTGTTCTGGTTGAGGACAGAGCAACACATGGCAGAGAAATGATGCTCAGATGCTCAAGTTTAGTTAATGAGCAATATTCCAAAACGATGAGAAATTCAGAGGAAAACTAAAAATGAAATTTTTGTCCTGCAAAAGGCAAAGGGAAAACACACTGATTTGAGCCAGAATTCCTCTTGGTTCTGCTAAATTAACGTAGTCTTTGTAAAGAAGACAGGAAGATTGTGCTGGGATTTTTTCCCCCCTTAATTCCTTATCAATTCTTAATCAAACATAATCATTGTAAATATGGCTCTTTTCTTCCCACTGAAGTTTTTTCTTCAGAAAAAAAAAGTGGATTCAGCAAAATTAATCAAGTTTGTGATAACTTATGTAATCTGTCAAATAAAAGAGTAATTGCGCCTGGATAATTTTTAGCTGCATCTTACAGGTGTGCAATACAATATAGTGAGTACATCTATTCAGTGCCAGAGTGATAGACTGAAAGATATTTCAACTGAATGAATCCAAATATTTTGGCTTGGGTTTTTCTTTTTGTTGGACTGCATGTGGCTTGGGAGCTGTTGCTGCATAAAGCCCTGACATGCAAGGTAGAATGACCTCAGACAGCAGATCTTTATCACATAGTTAAAAGTATTTTCACGTCCAGCTGTGTGGCTAATGCAAGAGTGTGAGCACTGGGAGCTGCTTGCTGGAGGGAAGCAGCTGAGAGCAGGAGCTGCTTTTCCTGCTGTGTTGGGTAAAGCCTGTGTCACACTGTGTGCGAGGGCTGTTCAGCTTTAGGTCACACCACTGATTTAACCCCAGCTGGCAAAAAAAAGCAATGGAGCCTCTTTCTCACTGCCCATCCCCACCCCTCCAAAAAACTTGTGGATTGGGATAAAAACAGTTTAATAATGGAAACAAAATAAAATATACTAATACTAATATTAATGCTAATACTATTAGCAATAAAAAGGCAACAGAAAAACCCAAGACAGACACCTGATGCCCTATAGAATTGCTCACCACCCACTGGCTAATGCTCAGCCCATCCCACACAGTGTCTGGCTCCTCTTGGCCAGCTCCTCCCAGTTTGTACACTGAGCATGAAATCCTGTGGCATGGAATTCTCTTTTGGCAAGATTGGGTCAGCTGTTCTGGCTGTGCTCCCTCCTGTTCTCTTGTGCACCTGCCTCTGGCAGAGCATGGGAAACTGGAAAGTCCTTGACTCAGGGTAAGCCCTGCTTAGCCACAACTAAAACATCAGTGTGTTATCAACATATTCTCTTACTAAATCCAAAACTGCTGCTCGGAAGAAAATTAACAATAACCCAGCTAGAATCAGGACAACCATTTCTAGAAAATAATCATGGAAGTTACCAGCCTGTTCAGTCTGCTTTCCCTCCAATATTGATTTTTAGTTGGCAGCAAATACAAGTTCTCTTATTCAGTTACCAATTCTGTTAATACAAATGGCAACATCTCAGATGGGCTTAGGAATCTACAGAAGGGAAATACCCTTCTCCTTCATAAGTAAACAAGCCCTGGGGCAGACTGATGGCTGTAGGAATCTAGGTTGCTACTTCCCTGCTAAAAGGAATACCAAAAAAACCTACAGCTTTGTACTACACTGCAAATTTGCAGCAAAGTCTGTAGTAAGCCTTGTGGAGGTGTTATTGTCTATAAGTAATTTAATGGTGAGAAGACTTGATAGTGGGTACATAGTATGAGAAAATTGTATTGACAGTGACAGCAGTTGCTTAGGAAAAGTGTATAGAAGCTAGGAGACATGAAAAATAGAGGTGAGCACTTGTGTACCTATGTATGGGTGTACAAGATTTCTTTTTGCTTTTAATTTATAAACTCTGATTTTATATATTTTACTTCTCTATTTTATAAAGCAACTGATTTCTCTTCAAATTAGCTGAAATGTGTTCTAAAAGCTTTGAAAACACAAACAATTTGGAGGGTCTCGATGTATGGAGATAAAGCAGACAACACTGGTACTGAAGTACAAAACACTTGGCAGAGTGAGAGAACAGTGCAAGGTAAAAGGAGGGTTTGGAAACTACTGTGAAATACTGCAGACTTTCTTGGTAGAGGCCATCATGTCCTGGAAGAAAAGTACTTATTGCTGTTGATGCATTTCCTCCCAAACTGTCTCTCCTTAAAGTAAATACTTAGCTGTCTGTCTCCAAAACAGCCACTATCATTTTTAAAATGCTTTCCTGTAGAAGAAGCTTTTCAGAAAGCAACAACAGGAAGCAGTCATGAAGGCAGTCTAATGGTAGACCTGCAACTAAATCCTGCTCTTCAGTAAATGCTTAGTATGGGCAAAAAAATCAGTTGACTATATTTATCTTCTATTTCCAGATATCTAAAAGACAGCTTTGACAGTCTGCATGTGTTGGACAAATATTTGATTGATCAGTGAAAATACCCCTGGACTGTGAAGTTGTAATGTACTTGGCAAAACCATGTTAATTAGCCCTGGGAATGGCAGGATGCATTTTAGGGATATGTAGCTCCTTCTATCTTCCCTGAAGAAGAATTTTTATGGCCAAAACTGCCCTAATTGAAAAATTCAGCAGAAAACTGGCATTAATATGCTGCCATTTGCAGCAGGTAAGCTGGTATTTTGTGCTCTTGGAGCACTTTTTTCCTCAGTCTGATGTTTCTTGTCTCTGTTTTGTGTCATGGTGCAAGAAGTGTCTGGAGAGGAGAGCACAGAAATAAGGCTTACCTAGTGTATCCTCCCTCCTCTTCTTTCAACTCCCACTTGAGTTCCAGTCTTCTTTTTTGTTGAAAAAAAAAGACATAGAAATTATGTAGGCATAAAATTATCTGTAAATTCATATTATATTTTCTCTTTTTTTTCTTCCATTTTATTAACTCTTATATATGCCTAAAACTCAGAGTTTACCTCCAGCTATATGAATCACATTAAAATATGGCAGTTTTGCCTTATGGGAGCTATCAGGTGTTACAATTCTGCCCCATATGTAAATACGCACCCACAGTGCTCCCTGGTATGAAGTTTCTCTTTTCTTGTCTGACAGGGCAAAATGACATTTAGCCACTCTACTGCACTTTGCAGTTGGTTCTTAATTGTGTTTGTGCATTTTAAAAGTGCTTTGTTACTGATAGTGCCATAACTCAGATGTACATACAAATTGATTCTTCAGAGTGTCAGCCATAAAAGTGAGAAACAATTATAATGATAATAATAGGATCACATAAAATGTTATAAAACAATATTTTTCTTCACAAAATAAGACTTTAGTGTCATTTCATTCACTTAATGAAAATAAAATCATGTACTGTCTCTGGGATCATGGGGAGAACAGAAGTGTTCTCATCCCAGGAGAACACTTCAGTTTCAGCCATGGGCTTTATTTGGTTTTATGCAGTGAAAAACAAAAGCCTTTCCATTTAAAACTGCAATTTTCATATTCAACAAGCCTTCTGCAACAAAAAGGATTTTCCATGTGCATTTCTACAGTTGAGAAATCAATACAAATTTGAACCTTCTGTGGTAGGACTCAGATCAGGATTTCAGCATGGTGTATGTGTACTGTGTCCCCAAGTTAATGCTTTTACTGCAATGCTATTTTCATCTGCTTGAGCACCACATGGTAGCAGCTGCAACTGCTCTTGATGTTGAAGCCCAAGAAGCTTGTGGGAGAGTTCTCCAGACCACAACTCTCAGGCAAAAGAATGAGCTAAGCAAGAAGTTGTTTGGGTTTGGCACAGGCTTGGCATAAAAGAACCCAAAAAATCTGGACACGTAGAGGCCTATAGGTTTCTGTGGTACTAAATGGCAGCTGGGCAAAACACAGGAAGTGTGCTGCTGCTGTAAAAACTTCTGTTAAATTCTGCCTATTCTTTAAAGAACAGCAGACCTTTCTCTCCACAGGCTTTGTACTAAGAGTAATTGCTCTATATGTGACAGAAACCACATTTCTGATTTCACTCTGATAGATGAATTTTAAACAGAGAATAAAATACAGTTAAGTCACATAGACCTAATGATAACCCCATGAAGATTACAGCTGCAACTCAAATCCCATTAGCATCAGATGAGTAATACAGAGATCTTTTTATGACCTCACCTGCTTAACTCTTCATACTCTTCTGGACAGAAGCAAACAAATTTGGAATCCTACATATGATACATATGTAATATACCAGAATAGATTCCCTCATGCAACCAATGTACAACATGTATAACATTTTTGTTTCTTTCTTAATTTGTATAGGAAAAGGTAATAAGGTTTTATAGAGTGATATTTCTCATTTATGTGGCTTAAAAAAATTGGACAAGCATTATGCCATTCTGTAACAAGTATTTCTCATTATCTTACTCTGATTTAATGGGCAATATAATTAATTCCCCCAAGTCAAGTCTGCCAATAATTGCTGAGTGTTCTCTCCTTGTCCTTATCTTGACCCACAAGCCTTTTGTTATATTTTATCTGCCCTGCCCAGTAGAGGAGAATGATAAAGTAGCTTTGGTGGGCACCTGGTGTCCTGCCAGGGTCAACCCACCACAGGAGACTTGGCTGTTTGCTCTTGTTTGGGAGCATATGCCTTGCCAGAAGATGCTATAGGAAAGTTTGGAACAGGCCATGGACTTTGCTTTTTTTTTTTTTCCCCCAGAACAAAACACGAAATATGTTTGATTTTAGCTCTACCACCTGCTTTTATTACTCTTAAAGGCTTGGAAAAAAAACTCAGGCAGGGTCTGGAGAGCAATTTTTTTAAAGTGATTGTTTGGGAAAAGAGTTCTTCATGAGATGAGCATGTGGAATGAATTTTCTCTCCTCTAAAAACAGAAAAATGGGTGAAAATCTGCCAAAGGAAAAAAACAGTCATGGATTACTATGATATTAGCAGCTCTTTATGAATTAGTGAACTGTCTTGTGTCCTGATTTGATGTGAATATTTCACACATCCTGGGTATTTCAGCCTTGGAAGAACCCTCTGTGGCATTGTTTTAACAAATGGAGGAGAGGAATGGAAATTTGCTACATAGCAGGGAAGGAGTAGAGAGCTGGGGAAAGTTGCCTTGTTTATTAACAGAGCTGATCTGAATAAGAATTTCCTTCCAGAAAAACATAAAGATAGATGGAGTGGAAAAAAAGAGGATAGGAAAACACAGTGTTTTTCTCTTATTTTCTGGAGGAAAATGGCATCTTGGTGATGGCCTGACATACCCAGCCTCTGAGATGAGGAATCCGTCCTTGCTGTGCCTTTGGAAGTCTCAATATCATCCATCTCTTAAAAGATATATCTAAAAACCATTCAATCTAGCCTCTGAGGAAACACAATATTATTTTGCAAGGACAGGAATCACAATTATTTTGCACATATATTAGCAGGGTGTGATAACCAGTCTTTTCCCTGTTGATGTTTTCCACAAATAGCAAACTGCCAACTCGATGCACTACTTAGGAAATTTCTGCTTTATGGTGTTAGTCTGGCAGGAATCTGCCAGATGCTTCCTTCCTTACCTTCTGGCTGCACTTCCAGCCCAGAAAGCCAACTGTATCCAGAGCTGCATCAGAAAGAGAGGAGTCAGCAGGTTGAGGGAGGTGATTCTCCCCCTCTGGAGAGTGATTCTCCCCCTCTCCCCCACCCAGAGTGCTGCATCCTGCTCTAGGGTCCCCAGCATAAGAAGGATGTGGACCTGTTGGAGTGATTCCAGAGGGGGTCATGACTATGATGAGAGAGCTGGAGCACCTCTCCTATGAGGACAGGCAAAGAGAGTTGGGGCTGTTCAGCCTGGGGAAAAGAAGGCTCTGGGGCAGCTTTCCAGTAACTAAAGTGAGCCCACTGGAGAGCTGAGGAGGGACTTACAAGGACATGGGGAATGGCTACTGAAAGGGAGTAGGTTTATATTAGGTACTGGGAAGAAGTTCTCTGGGGGGGTGGTGAGGCATTGGAACATGTTGTCCAGAGAAACTGTGGATGTCTCATCCCTGGATGTGTTCAAGACCAGGTTGGATGGGGCTCTGAGCAACCTGGTCTAGTGAAGGGTGTCCCTGCCCATGGCAGAAGGGTTGGACCTAGAGGATCTTTAAGATTCATCCCAACCCAAACCATTCTAAGATAATGCGTTTCAATGGCATTAAAGAGGGATTTATATGGGAATAAAGGATTTTTTCCTTAAGTAGTCTTAGATTCCTTTCATCTGGATTGTCATTTGTCACTTGCATATATTCCTAACATGTCCCGTGCTCTCAGTGTGAAGGCTCCTTATATCTGTTTTCCTCAGTACATGTTCCTGCTAGTTATCAATTCTAGAAAACTATTACCTGATGTCAAGCTTCAAAATGTACCTGCTGTTGAAATTCTCTGAGAAATTAGGAAGTTAAATGTGCTGTTTGGTATGTATGATGGGTTCAGAAGTGTGGTGATTTTCCGCCTGCAGAGTCAGTGCCTCTGTGGCAGAAAGACATTGATTTTGCTACAGCAACACTCCAATTTGACATGATGAATACTACAAACTTTTGTGGTTTTTGATGAAATCTTTTCCAGTTCAACATTCTTCATTGCCCTCAGTGGAGACAAATACACTTGTGTAGCAAGTGTAAGGTGAATTTCCTTGTAGATATGCAAAAAAAGGCAGATAAAAAAGGGCTTTGACCGGGAGCTATATCCAGAATTTCCTAACTTAATAAACAAGATAAACTGGATGTGCTAGACCTTCCTGCAAATTCCCTCAGCACTTTCCCCCTCGTCAGCTAATGTCTTCCCTTCCTTCTTTCCCAGGTAGACACAAGTTTCTGTTTGTTTCCACTCTGCACAGATGAGCTGTATGCAGTGAAACCAAGCCTTCCATTAAGCATGTGCTTAAATGCTACACTTGTTTTTCACGTCTGATAAATGTTCTCTTTCTGATTTTCAATTTTCTGGTTGACAGCTTGCCAGAAACTTTCTTCGCTGAAAACTAGCTTATTGCTAATTTTGACAGCTGCCAGGAAAAAGTTCCTGCCTGTGGTTTTATTTTTGTAAACAGCAAACAGAGCTCACCACATCCCAGTAACTAGGATACAATGATGCCCTAGGATGCTGCCGTGAGAGTTGTACCCATGACTGGGAAGTATTGTTTTGTCAAAACCGAAATTCTTCTTCAATGACTTTGCTTTAATAAAACTTTTCCAGGGGAGGTTTCTTAGGGTGACTTTTTAGTGAAAACAAACACAACAACCTCCAGAAGGGCTGAAGCTTAGGTGCTTACCAGGGATAAGTAAGAGGAGGAGGAGAGAGAGTTTAGTATGGCTGGAAAGGGGTGTTCACGAACTGTAATGTGGATCTCCCATGTCCTAGACAGTGGCTTCGTCTCTGGTTGAAACAAAACATTTTGGAACTCATTTTGAGTTGTACAGACCTCACTTCTGGATAGATGTGAGACCCAGGAATGGCTCATGCCGTGGTAGAGATGATCTGCATGCAGGGCTTGAGGCAAGATATATTGTTGCAAGAGGCTGTGAAGGCAGGACAGGCTCTTAGCTGGGTTCCTCAGAAAGCTGGCCCTGCCCAGGCAGCATCAGAGCTGCTGTGTTAGACCCAGCACCAAGGCCATGAGTGGTGTGAAGGAGAGAGGCCATGACAGCGCTGCAAAAAAGTGTTCCACAGCTCTGCTGGAGAAGGAACTCAAGTAGGGAACCAGATGGATGAGTGTCTCTCCGAGCATGGAAGGCTTTTCAGGTTTGTGTTTGAAGATTTTTCTCTACCTCCCTGAACATTTTTAAGTGGTCAAGTGGTTTTCTTGTTACAAATTGAATTATTGTTTTTCAGGCAGCCTGAGCAGCTGCTCTCAGCTGAAAAGAGCTATCCTCTTTTTACAGTTCTTCATTTCCTTACCCTCTGCTTTGTTAATAAGAGTTCATCTAGGTAATATTTTGGTTGATCTGAGGCTTGGTGTAAGAATTCACATTTCAAGGTATCATATGCCAAAGCTCAGGGTACTGGGCATAAATGAATGCTCAGATGCTAGCTTTGTTCTACACCATATTGTTAATTTGCTTTAACAAATCTGAGTGAAGATAAATAGTATCCATGGGAAACTTGCATTGGTGGAAACTGGCTGTGAAAAGAATAAAAAGCTGGTAACTTCTTCTCCCTTACAAAGCTTACAGTATAACTCTTCATTCAACAGCTCCAAGAGTGAAAGACGATCCTGCAGGTACCCTGAACCAGCATTTGGAAAACTGGAGCTCACTTCCAGAAACTGTCCCACGTATTTGTTTTGAGATCAAAGAGATCAGGTGGGCAAAATTTGCAAGGTAGTTTCAAGCAAGATTAATGTGGAAATGCTAAGGCAGCTGACTCCCTGAAGGAGTTGGGTGCCAGTGTGTTTTAAAAGCAGCACTGAAGGCGTATCTGCTTCTTCAGATGCCTTTACAAAGATGATCTATAGGACTTAAGTAATTTCACAGCTGTAATTGTGGCTGAAGAAACTGCCTTAGTACAGGGCTGAGCAGGTTGGAGCAGGAACTCTCTGCCTGGGGTATATGGTTATGGGTTGGAAGTGTGAACCAGGGTCTAATATGAGAGACATGTAGAGAAAAAGGGTGTTAAAGCCCCTTCCTACACATGACAATGTAGGTACTGCAGTGATGGGGTGCAGGTAAGTGGGCTCCTTGAACACAGCTCTGAGGATTTAAAGTCTGATGGTTCTTTTGTAAGCAATCCAAGAAAGTACTTTAGTTAGTACTAAAAGTTAGTGTAAGGATATAGCTATCATATGATGGGAGAAAATATGGTGAATGATGTGTTTGCATAACCTTAATTCTGCTCAGAAAACTTAGGGAGCATATATTCTGTGTGCTGGACTGTAGTACAAAAAACATTTGAAAAAACTACTGAAATTCACTTCTGTAATTCATGTTTGAGACTGAAATGGTGCTAGAGAATAGCATGGTGACATGCAATTTTGGTAATTGAGATAAACAAATATGGTTTTGCTAATTTAATAAATTACTGAAACCAAATTGCAGTGTGCTTATCATGCAAGTTACTTACCTTGATATTTGTTGAAAATGCAATGACACATCTCCTTCAGGGCTCCTTCTGGTGTTTATGCTTCCAAATGCTGATGAGTTATTTATTTTGTCATATTCATTTTTTTTAAAGACCTTCAAAACTGCATAATTTTGTTGAAGTTTTTGGCTCCTCTGCAGGAATTTCTGCCATACTTTGTAGGTGCATACAACAGTTCAGAAGGACCATATGTGTAAACTTTGACCTTTCTGAGCATTGAGGTGGCTGGAGAAATATGTTGGGTAACCCTGAAGTCTTCTGTTGGCATGCTGTGGACCTTCATTGTTTAGTTTGATACCATCTTTCACATGTGGCTTACCCTTCATCCAGTTTATGAGAATTATGAGGGGAAAATTAGAAGGTAGCCATTAGAAACTGGACAGTTTTTTGAGAAAACTTCCTTAGGAATGCGGGATTTAGAACACACCTTGTACCCCTTACCTCACTGTCAGATGGGCAAATGCAAATGTGGAGAAAGGTAAGCTGATGGAAATCATGGTTTTGATGTATTGCAGATAATTGAAAATCACAGAAACACCTGCATTTGCAGTTGAATGTCCTATTTTCTTTAGAAGCATATTCTCTGTAGGCTCTGTAGACTCCACTGAACTCTCACTAAGAAGATAGGGATGATTTACAGAGACTATACTGAAAATGCTGAGGTTTATGATAAGCAGTTCCTCATGCAAGTACCTCACACAGAAGCTACTCTGCCATCTTTTATATTGATCTCTTCGTTCTTGTGACCAGTGACAAGACTCAGGGAAATGGTGTGAAGTTGAGTCAGGGGAGGTTTAGGCTGGATACCAGGGAAAGGATTTTCCGAAGAGGGTGGTTGGGAACAGGCTCCCCAGGGAAGTGGTCACAGCACCAAAGTGAACAGAGCTCAGGAAGCGTTTGGACAATGCTCTCTGGCACATGGTGGGACTCTTGTGGATTTCCTGGTCAGGGCAGGGAGTTGGACTCAATGATCCTGTTGGGTCCCTTCCAACTAAGCAAATTCTGTGATTCTATGATTATTTGCTCTTAAAAAAATTACCTGATTGGGGAAAAAAAAAGATTATAAAAGAATGATTGACAAACTCTCAGGAGCTAAAAATAGCAAAAAAAAGAGCTAGTAAGAAACAGCTGCTAAGAAGCACCTTAAACACAAACCTGTAGTTCAGTACCAGAACAGAGATATTGAGGCTGAGGATCTTCAATTTTTTCTGTACCCACCTAAACCATCATGAATCTCCAGTCATGAAACTATGTTAAAGTAGTATATGACATGTTAATCAACTAATTAAAACCCATTTTAACTTGCTTGACATTTTTTGTTCTGGTTTTTATGGATTTCTGAGATGTAACAAAAGTAGAGGCATGTCAAAAGTGACCTCCAGATAGTGACAAAATGTCTGTTTATTTCTTTAGTTTTGCCACCCAGATTTTACATTTGCTAATAACTTATCCAGAACACTAGAAAAAAATTATCCTGATAGTTTTTTTTCCCAGGCTTATGTATTTCAAATTATATTGCATGCTGAATTATAGGTATTATAACTGTAATGACATTGACTCATTTCTTTATTCAGCTTCTATGCCAGATTTTTTTTTCATTTCTATCCATTATGATAATTTCTATCTCCTGACAAGTATCTCTTGCTCAAACATTTATTTATACTTCAATGTAGAATTCTTTTCTGCTAAGGCTTGGCACTGTTAACTACAACCTTTTCTGCCTGTTCCTTGTTCCTTACTTGGGCACTTTCATCCATGATTCTCACCATCAGTGTTCTTGGGATACTGGTTTGATGGAGGCAATAGTTAAGTTTCTCTTAAGCCTTTCATGCTTTTTAATTGTAAATTTCCTACTCTACTCAAGGATAAATGTAAAACCTCACCAAAGTCAAAATGAAGTCTCCAAATAGGCAAAGGGAGTGGAATATGAGAGAGCACTATGATTAACATATTTTGAAGTCCTGGGCTGAAAAGAAAACCAATTCACAGAGTTGTGAGAATATTTTCAATATAATTCAACTCCTAGAATTTTTCTTCAGGATTTGAAAACTTTGCTGATTTTTTTCTAAATAAAATATGGAATCTAGATGAATTTATGATTTCTCAAGAATAGTTGAATTTAATCTCTGTTCTACTGAGTAGTTCATCTTAGATTGCTGTAATTCAGTACTGTAAGTTGCTAATTTTGATTTATGTTGAATTTATCTCTACTGTTGGCAATGAATGCTAAAGACAAACGTAACTGCTCATACTGGAGTTTGTTTTCCGTACTTATCTCTTGCTTTTTTAAATATCACACTGAAAATATTAGGATGCTACTTCTGGAAAAATTCTAAATACCCAAATGTTCTACGTTCCTACTGAAAAATGGTTATAACTGGGCAACTAAAAGGTAAGAGACTTTTTAAGTCAATGCCACACTGAAGACCAAGATATTTTGTAGTTAAAATTGGTACCAGGGTGTGGTAAATCAGCTACTGTTCAAATCTGCCTCTACCTGACCACACATGTGGTCTTTAATTCAATTTGACTCAGCTTGCTTGGGTGGCTATTTGTTTTTGTCACCCTCATGATTATCAGGTGAATTAACTTTTGGAGTAGAATTAAAAATTTTGTTAAAAATTAGATGAAAACAAATCAAGTTGACTTGTTGGTGCTTACATATAGGGGGAAAACCAGAGGAGTATTACTTGTCGACTTACTCATCAATATGAAAAATACTGCATCATGGTATTGTCAGTTTTCAGAAAGAAACATGTACTTTAAGGTTATACAAATAAACTTGCCAGTTGCTTTTCTTACCAGCAGTTTCCCCCAGAATGGACCTGGACAAGGGCTTCATCTGGAAAGGAAAAGTTCCAAATAACTTCCCCATATTGACCAAGCCATTGAAGTAAGAGACACATATGGTGGGCTCATGATAAATTGTTTGAGTGGAAGCTGGGGCATATTCGGTCTGTTTGGGATCACTGGCTCAGGTTTCCTCAGGAGGAAACAGAGGAAGAGCCACTCACCTATCCGTGGGAGGCATGCAAATCCCACTGTGGTGGTGTGTGTTTTGTTTGATTTTGCCTGACTCTTTTGCCGTTATATTTTGAGAGGGTTGTAAAGTTATACAAGTGGAGATAATGGTTTGCCCCATGTTACCCCTGTCCCTTCCCCTTATAGTGGTTTTTGTCCAGGTTTTCCCACCACTCAGGGTGTCCATCAACCTGCTCACCCTCCTCTTTCCCCCCGTTTCTGCTAAGTCATTCCCAGTTGTCCTGCCCCCCTTTATGTCAAGTAAGTTTTCCCTGCCCAGCTTGTTCTCGAGGTTTCTGTGTCAGTCACCTTGTCCCCCGTGTATGGTTCGCTGTGTGGGTTTTCTCCCACCCCTATGTTTTCCCTGTTGGTTCAGTGAAACCTATTGTCATCCCTATTGTAACTACCCATTGGCTGCTGTACCCACCTCCCTGAGTCAGAGATTTGATAAGCTCTTGCTGAGCCTTGGGTGTGGCCACTTTGTCTCGTCCCTTCAAGGAGGTTAAAACTCTTTGGAATTCCTTGACGGAGTGCCCGGCTCCTGGCTTTCTTTATCTCGGGACTCTGGTGGCTTTTCTCTGCAGCTGAGCCCACGCAGCTGCCCTGACCGCCACCGCAGCCTCAGGGGAGGTTTTGGGGCGGCCTCTCGTGTGGCTCCCACCGCCACAAAGGGGCGAGCCAGCCGGATTCCTGCCTCGTGGCGGCGAGGAGTAGCCACATCCCACCTTTGCCTGCAAGAGCAATCTAAAGAGGCACAGCTCCTAAGGCCAGCATCAGCCTTGTGTTCCGAAGCTGAAGTGAGGGCAGGGTACCACAGGGATGCAAGGATCTCTGCTGCTCATGCCTAAAGAAGAAAGTGATTATGTGCAAGCTGTCAGAGCCAGAGGACTTCTCATGTCTTGCATAGTTATGCAGGTTGCCTAGGCAATTTGCAATTATTACATATGTAAGAACAGCTGGCACTTCAATGAAATAAAATGTTTCGGTTTAAATTATGTGGTTTCCTTTCATTAATAGCATGAAATCATGGGTGAGAAAACATGCATTTATGAAGGTCTAAGTAAAAATAAGATGTTATGAAAAAAAAATAAACACGAGAGGGAAAAATCTGAGCATACCTTTCTCAGCCAAACGATTTAGAAATATGTTTTTGTGGGTTTTGCAATGAGGAACTTGCAAGAGGAGAGCGTAAGAACGCAAAAAGCCTCTCTTAAGATAAGGCAGACCTGAGCACCAGATAATTGTGAAAACTCCCAGCTGCCAGGTTGTGAAAATACTATGGCTTAACTTCTAGGGCTGACACATGCTACTGCAGGTATGTCAAGAGAGGGATATGATTAAAAGGCCTTTAATAGAAGTGCTAATGATTTTTTGATCCCTCTCATACCAGCAGAGATGATGTTGATATTACTGTGATTGAGATGCTGAAATAATGCTTCACTCCTCATGACAGAGTACAATGAAATCCAGAAATATTGACTTCCACATTAGGAATTTGCTAACTGAAATCCAATAGACACGAATGCAGTGCTTTTTGCTGGGAGGAAATATTTAGTTTTTCAATTTTACAATCGTCTCCTATGAAGACAGGCTGAGAGAGCTGGGGTTTTTCAACTTGGAGAAGAGAAGGCTTTTGGGAGAACTTAGAAGGGGGCTTACAGGAGATCTGGGAAGGGGCTTTTGATGAGGGCTTTATAGCACATAACAGGAGGGAATAGCTTTAAACTCAAAGAAAGTAGGTTTAGGTGAGATATTAGGAAGAAATTCTATACTGTGGGGGTGGTGAGGCACTGGAACAGGTTGCCCAGAGAAGCTGTGGATGCCTCATCCCTGGAAATGCTCAAGACCAGACTGGATGGGGCTCTGAGAACCTGTAGTGGAAGTCACCTCTCTGTGATGGGGAAGTTGGAACTAGATGGTCTCGAAGATTCTTCTCAACCCAAACTGTTCAGTGATTCCATGATTCTGTGTTTCTATGATTCTATGACTCTATCTTTTCTGTTGTATTAGAATTTTTTTTTCCTGTGACAGTGAGGATATAAATAAGCTCATGTTTTGCCTTCAAAAAAGAGTTACAATTTCAGAACCATTGTAATTTAATTAATAAAATATTAAAACATGAAGAGACTTTAAAAAAGAAGAAAAGGAAATACTTTAAACAGAATTTTTTGGCGCTTGTGTACCAAAATGAAACACTTACATACAGAAGCATTTTCTATATACAAAAACACATGATTAATGAAAGGTAGACTGCAAAACAACTCCCCAGGCAATTTCTCTGAAAACATTTCTACAGTTACAACAAAGAACTCACTGCATTTCACTGAGTGAGAAGATTTTCACTGAGAAAATCCAGGCATGCTTAAAAAGCAGAAGTTCTGCAAAATAAATGTATTGAATTATTTTGTTTTCCCCACATTAGAGAAGAAACATTGAAAATTTAGAAATCATTACTTGTGTGAGTGCACTTCAAAGAGAAAATGAAAAATTGTATGTGAATTTTATAACTGTAAAGGGAGTTTAGAAGCTGCTGTGGGATGCCTGAGGGGGACATGGTGGAGTTCTTCAACTATTTCTCTGCATATTGAATTTACTGAGAGGCTGCAAGCATCCGTAGCTTTTAAAAATGGATGTACATTAGAGTTGTAAAGAATTCCATGAGGAAACTACCTAAGGAATTTTTGCTTAAAAATATTAATTACTATTTAATGTAACTATCTTTGATAGGAAATTGATTAATTTCCTCTCAGTGTGAGACTAGACTAGATCATGAATTTGCAAGCTTTGGCAGTGATGCCCTCTGCTCTGTTCACTTCTTCACAACACACAAAGGAATGGTAACTGATGTCAAATTTATTTACAATTTAATTTTGAAAGTTTTCTCTCAAGTTCCATTTGAGGGAAACATTTGTGAGTATGTTTGTTGCTCATTCGAACCTTTTGACTTGCAACAGCACTGCTTCTTTATTTACAAGTCATTCTGATTCTGATCTCACTTAAAGTGCTGTAAACAGGTGTTTTAGTTGTGCAATAATATAAGAGAAATAAAAATCAATCTTCCTTAAAGAGGTCAGTTGGATAGTTTTGTGTATTGGATGAGATATTAAAGTGCTCCAATTGAAAGAAAGCAGTAAATAAAATGAAGTAAAGTTCTCTAGGAAAATAAGTTAATCAGTTTTTTTTACAAGGAATTGCAACAAAAAAAATGTGTATCTGATATGGAAGTAAAAGATACATTAACCTCCAAGCATAATACCATAGAGCAAATTCAGATGAAGGATCAGTGTAGAACATCTCATAATAGAAAAAAATGGGTGCATCCCTCCTGCTTTTAACTGATAATGTATAAACAGATATTTGCCAGAACTGCTGCACAAACATAAAGCTTCTGTTTTCAACTCAGTACATTTCTTTTATTTGTTAATCTGAGGCTTAGTTGTTACTAATTTGTTATTCTCTGGAAAACAAATATCATAAGTCAAATATTACTTTTGTTTTATTAAGTTTCTGGGAATCTGCCCTTTATAAAGAATATTGGATCTGACTTGAGATTTTTAATACAGTATTAAAATTCTTTCTGGGTTAATTCAAAGAAGCCCAGAGAATAAGCTACATAACATTAAGACAGGAATGCGTGAAAATGACTGTTTAGACTTGGTGAATACCTACAGGGATCTCTTTTTCTTAGGGCTAAGACAGCCTTAATTTGGATTTGCTTAATTGACTTTGAAAATTATGTCATACCATATTGATGTCATTTTAACTTTGAATGAAACCGAACAGTTAGAGACTTAATTCTGTTTAATAAATGTATTTAAATTTGTAGCAAATTTATCTGATTCAAACTAAATTTCCTTACTAGTAATATGTAGTTAATTTCTTTTTTAAAGCTGATTGATTGTGGAAAGTCAGCATTAGTTTCTGCCGAAATTACTATATAAAATGCATATTCATAGAAGTTCTTAGATGACTTTGGAAATGCTTTTTTATCTCTGATACATACTGTGATATTTGCAAACTGCAGTTTGTCAGCTTTCGTCCTTTTCCCTACTATGAATGTAATTAGTCTTGACATGAATGTGAATTATGAACTTTATTGCCAATGTTATTACAAAGTGTAACAAAGCGTTTTCTGTAGTCCTTAACCTCCTCTGTAGCAAAATCAACATGCATCTAATTCTAGGGCCTGTTGGTCTTCCATACACTTATTTCAATTACCTTCATTGTTAGTGCCTGTAGACACTTTTGTCCTGATGCTTATTGTTTTATCTTGATCTAAGCAGAATATCATGCACTCAGGTCTCCACCTTTATTTTGTGTCCTATACCCTGCCAACTCCAGATCTGTGTATAGGCTTCATAACTCCAAAATGCCTCTGCATAATCTGATTGAGATCAGTGTGGTGCCTGTAACTCCCAGCCTGAGTTTTTTATATTGACATTGGTATGGATGTAAAGAGAGCAGGTTTGCACTGGAACAGCTCTGTCAGAATTGTTATTCCTTCATGAATTCACCTCTGTTATTTTTTCAAATTACAAACTTCAGTGTTGAACATGAGCTTGTCCTAAATATCACCAGTTTCTTTTCCTCCACGATCTCCAGAAGTCTTCAGTATTTTCAGATGGTTTTGGCATCTCTAAAACTTGGCACTCAGGTCTCCCTGCCCGCCTTGGGCAGAAAGGTTTTCTTTGGGCTTGCACTCACCCCTTCAAGGTGAAGGAAGGAGCTGGAGGAAACAAATCTTATGCTCTCCCTCTATCACATCTCCCATCAAGTCGAGCAGAACAGAGAGGCTCGGCAATACTCTCTCAGCACTCCAGAAAGATGTTGCACTCTTTGTGACATTAATTTATAAGCTTATTCAGTACAAAATTTTTTTAAAATAATAATGTTAACTCAGAAAAATACATTTTTCATGGTAGAAAAAATATTTTTTGTAAGTATACAAAAACGATTATAATGTTAAGTGGGAGTCTAGAAGGGTTAAAAGTTTTCTTCTGTAGCAGAGCTATTAATTACTCATGTAATTTACATTCTTATTAATGCTAGATCTGGCATGACTATAAATTGCTTGATTAAGTTCAAGTGAAGTCCAAGATATGCATATACCAAAGCATGAAAATCTAGTTCCAAAATGCCAGTTAGTTTAGTTCAAATTTGTTTATGGAAAAGGATTTTTCTCATTGAAAATCTGACACTTCCTTATTTTTGAGTTATGAAATTATTACTATATCTGATTTTAAAATTTTAATAATAAAATAAATTTGGGAATAAAATGGCTTTTTATTGTGAAATATGCACCTTGGTTCATCTTTCCTGGTTGTATTTATTTCAATATAAGTTTTCAAATTCAAGTGGTACTTCTAAGATTCTTCAGTAAACAGTCGAATAGACCTTTAGGGAGGTATTTATTCTAGCCTGCAACCAGTGTCTGAGAACTGTGGGATAAGTCACTTGCTCAAGCATAAGTTCCTGAAAACAATCTATCTTTTATATGGTTAAAAATAAATTATCTAAGACTTAGTTGCTATTTCTAACATATAGGAAAAAAACCCCAGACTCTCCTACAGAAAAATCCTTAACCAAACCCAACATGAAACATTTTATTTAGATAATTTCAAATGTAAATAGAAATAGAGTCAATATATTTTAAAGTACCTAAATAACATAGTTGATTTATGTGTTTGACATCCCACAGTGTTGGCTGCATGGGGAATTTAAGACACTGTAGTTATGGTTGCAGATACATAGATTTCTTTATTCTTGACACCATTGGTGACAAGAACAAAATCACAGGAAATGAGAAAAATTTGAGCAGCTGAGAAGGGATGTGCAGGTCTGTGAAAGTCCTTCCAAAGATGCCAGCAACCACCAGGTGTCCTCCTATGAACCACATCTTATTGCATATAAATCTCTGTAAAGTGAAATTCATTAACCCTCCCTTTTCAAAATTGGGTCCATCTCATGTTTCTATGCCAAAGGCAAGTGATAAAATTGTTAGTTTTATGAAACAGATTGGTGTGTGTTCTTCTGGGATTTAAAACTTCATGCCATGGTTAAAAGAGAATGGACTCTGAAAAGATATGAGATTCTCATTTTCAGAAAAGATATTTGATTTTACCTGGATTGTGAAGCATGAGAGTGAGGGAACTGTTAGATCTCATTTCTAATTCCAGTAGTCAACTTTACTGTGAAATCTTGTTTTCACCACCTCTGTGCTCACCACTGACTGGTTTCAAGGGGAGTTTCTCAGTGCCCCAGAAGCCCTCTCAATCCATCTGTTCCTCAGCTTCTCTATTTGCAGAACTGGAATAAAAACTCCATGAGACTCTGGGTCTTGTTTTAAAATATCTGAATGCTCTGAAATTGGCAAACTTTCCTTTCTACTTTGCTATGAATGTTCCAAATGTAGGAGGTAAACTAATTCAGCAAATGAAACCATTACACTTTGCAAAATCTTGGAAAAAACTTTGCTTCAAAAAAGAAGAAAGATGCCTATGTGTTTGCTATTCAGCCATCTGTCATGTCTCTTGGCTATCAAGTTCTCAAAGATCTGGATGATGTTCAGTTGATTTGTTGATTTGTCATGCTGTGTTATGACTATAGTTTGGGACTGTGGGCTTCTTGTAAAAATTTACTTTTAGTGATTTTTAGCATCATCTTTGCATTAATTCATTTTAATCCAAATTAACTAATTTTCGATCTTCCTTTGATACAAGTTACTTCCTTTGTTTTATTTTTTATCATCAGACTTCAAAGAGGCACGAATCTGCAATGACAGATTTGTTCTTTTTCATTTTTCCTAGCGTTTCTCCTGCTGAGTAAAGTTTCCGAAGTTTTTTAAATGATCTATGAATTTTAGCTTACTTTATATGGAGAAATTTTAGGTTTCTGTAATTGTGAAATGGCAATTTCCTCAGAATATTCTCTAAAAACTGACTGAACAACATATGAAGAACTATATTTCAAAACTTTTAAAATCAGTAGGAGTCCTTCCATAGGTTTAGTGGGTTTCAGATCAGACTCTTTGTTGAGTCCCTTATCCAAGTACATGTTGATTTTCCAAGTGCATCTCTGGAACAAAAATCTAAGCATAGCAGCTGGTTGGTCAGTCCTGACTATCTGCATTTACAGACATATATACCGTTTTTCACTACAATCTAAAATGCTCTGTTATCATATACAAAATTAGGCTTGATCATTCCCTCAATTAAAAATAACTGTAAAACAAAAGTACAATGGTGAGGTGGCAGAACAAGATGGTAAAACAAGAAATATTCTAGTGACTTTTGCTGATCAAATTCAGCAGTGGAGAGAATGCAGGGCTTGTGGAAGGGCTGGTGGATGAAGGTAGACATGCAAAATGGAGCATAGGTATGAGAGAGTAATGCATGGAAATTATAAAAAGGCTTGCCAAAGACAGGAGCGAAGTAAATATGCAGTAACATGTCAAAAAAATTGATATGGGCAATTGTAGACTATTGTGACTCAGTATAAAGATTTATGTTTTCTTATTTTCTTCTTTTTTTTTTCTATTGCTAAGATTGTAACATTTCATTAGAGACCTGCAGCTACTGTGTGTACACATTGTTGTTTGCTGTGTGGTGTGGTTTCTTCTTACTTAGTTATTAAAGCTGTCAGAAGGTTGTAGATTTTACAGGATTTGTTGAACACAGGATCTGTGATAAGAAATAAGTATTTCTTCACTGCTTTCTTCCTAAGGAAAACATATCTTGAAAGTCCAAGTGAAAAAACATTTTGCATTTCCCTCCTGGAAGATCTTTTGGAAAAGCAAATTGTATTTTTGCTTCAAGCTCTGTGAGCATCATTACTAGTTTCTGTGGGATTTGAGGAGGGCAACTCAGACCCAGGGGCTTTTGGGAGTTACTTTTGGTTGTGAAAGTCCAAAGTTCACCCTACAGCCCTGGTTCTGAGGCAGACAGGGTGCTGAGCTGG
This sequence comes from Peucedramus taeniatus, assembly GCA_013400575.1. Taxonomy (NCBI): domain Eukaryota; kingdom Metazoa; phylum Chordata; class Aves; order Passeriformes; family Fringillidae; genus Peucedramus; species Peucedramus taeniatus. The sequence continues at coordinate 52,185 of WBNO01010901.1, forward strand.
AGAGGCTGCTGCTGACTTTCAGCTGGGACACCCAGGTTTCACCCACATTGCCTGAAAACCTGTAAGTGCACTAGTGCTATAAAAATCCATTATGAACAATTCTGATTAAAAAAAAACCACAAGAAAAACCTCCCCTCAAGCTCTCTTCTTTACATTTAGTGTTTAGTACACTGTGTTCTCAACAGTGTTAAAAGCTTGCTGTCAGTCACAAGTGCAGTTCTTTCTTTAATACTGGAACAGAAGCTGAGATCTTAAACAATTGACCATGATGTTTTTTTCTCAGATGATACAGGCTTAATTTTGATGTGTTGAAAAATGGAATTAAAAACCTGTGAGGGCTGCTATGAGCAGATTTAAGACATTGGTCCCAAAAGAAGGATATATTTCTATTTCTGTGTGCATTTGCATCCATTGCCATCTGCCCTTTGTGATGTCTAATGTCACATGATTGATACATTAAGTTAAAACACTGTCTGGTCAGTGCTCATTATGACTCTTCATTAGGCTGTATTCTGGATTGAAGTAATTCAACACCTTTGCAATAGCATGAACATCCACCTCAGCAAGCCTAAATCATGGTTTCACCTGTAAAACTGACACTGGGAAAGGTTTAGAACACATTTGCTAAGTCTTTCTAGGAGAAGGTCATTTAGTCAGAGGTACTGCATGAGACCTTTGTTCACTCTCAGGAAAAGGCAGCACAGACCTCTCACAAAGTGAAATCTAAATTCTATAGAATTTACACATTATGTTGGATATGGAAAGTAGAGTAGGGAAAACCAGCCATGAGAAAATCCTTTGATGTTGGGAATAAGTAGGTGAACCTTGGTCCCATGGAGTTGTATTCTCCTGCAGTAAACCTCTGGTTTACTGAATCAATTCATTTAAAGGAAAAACTTGTCATATTTTTATCCCTCTTCTACATAGAATGTGGGATACATCATTTTTTGGTTTGTCATTGCCTGAGAGTTTTGAAACTCTCAAGTCCAAGGCAAAAAGCAGTAAACTATCCACTGGAGATGCTTTAGGTGTGTTGTTACTCCAAGGACTGCATATTAACTAATGACTGAGTGACACAAGGCCAGAAACAGATTTTGAAAGGATGGAAAATGGGGCTTGCCTTTTCCCATGAGAGCTGCCTAATCACTGATAATAGTCATGCTGCTATTCTTTTATTCTTACAGGCGCTTCCTGACTGAACATTTAAAAGACTTTATTTCTTTTAGGGTGAAAAGAAGTCCAAGTACATCTTTGAGGTCTCTGATCAGAAGGTATTGAAGAAAAATTGTGGGAAGGGAGTGCTATTTTGTGTGAAAACAGGTATTTCTACTCTTTTTGAAGACAATGGTCATAATCAGGTTTTTAGACATTTGATCACCAGGTTTAAGAGCCACTATAAAGAAATGACATTCAGAGAAACATATACATACACAATAATTTCATCCCTTTTCCTGAGACATATTGGCCCCTCTTGTAACAAATGAATCATGGCATGCCATGGAGTTGTGCAAAGTTACCAAAAGTCTTTCAACAACAGGTGCAAAGCTGGCACTAGGAAGCCTTTTTAAGCATGGAAGGTGTTTTGCAAAGGCATCCATGACCATTAAAAGTGGCTTTCTTCAGATTCAGTGTTTTTGTTACAAAAAAAAAAAAAAAGAAAATTAAGATATTTCAGATAAATGCACTTGAATCTTTCAGTTGAGGTACCCAGTGACTAGTTGTATTAATTATGGCATTTAAGACCATCTAGGCTCCATATAAAATAGGATGATTGGCAGCTATTGAAGGGGAGAAGGCAGTAAGATAAGAGTCTATAGACGAAGGATAATGGAGGACTGAAATGAGCAATGCGTGACAGTAATAAAAAAGTAATCTTCCTCTCTTAATGCAGGCACAAAAGAGTGACTTCAGATCTGGAAGAAATTATTTCAGCTGCATTCTGAACCTGGCCTCATATCTTTTGTTTGAAAAATGTCTTCATGTAAGAATGGATTTGATAGCAATGAGAAAGGCTCCAGGCAGGAAGAAAATAGTTGCTTCTACATTAATGAATAGACAAAATTACAGCTAATAACTAAAAACATTGAGCTCTTAAATTTAATAAAAATCATCACCTTGCAAGTTTCCAAGGTTTGGTCTCACTCAAAAAACCAGCTGTATTTCTGCTGTGATTTAAAAAAAAAAATTACAATTTTATATAGATGAGTCCTGTTGAAATGGGTTATTTGTCTGTAACTACTTAACAGTTTGCATAAAGAAAAGACAGAACATGATTATTAAGAACTTTTTCAAAACTGTTAACAAATTATGCTGTCATTTAGAGAAGTGCACACAAAAGAGAAATGTAAAAAAAAATTTTTGATGATTTTATGTTGAAGGAGATTATTACTCTGTTGCACAAAACTTAATTAAAGTAATCTTAATGGTTGTTTCAGTTGTTATTTACTGTTGTGAATGTGTACTATTGTGATTGGTACATAACTTCCCCTAAAGATTGCACTCTTCCAATCAGAAATGACTTCAAGTGGATGAACTGTCTAAGCTATACACTAGAGAGCAATACCCTTTCCAGCCTGCCACGATTTTGCATATACCTTTGATGCCTTATGAAGGCTGATTTAGAAGAGAGACTGGATGAAGAAAGAGAATAAATAAAGAATAAAGCAGTCATTTATTAGAAGGCCTCAATGGACACACCTTGGGCAGCACAAGAGCCCAGCCAGGGCTACATCCAAGATGAACCCAAAATGGTCACAAAATGGACGATCGGTCACAGGGTCTCCCACTTTTAGAAGTTCTGGTCCATTAGCATATTGGAGTTAATTGTGCAGTTACAGCTTTAGCTTATGAAGTCCCATCCTTCTTGTTTTTCTCTCTTCAGTCCATGTTGTTTACGCTCTTTGGTCTGAAATTTGGATCATTTGTCCTTCGTCCCCAGCTAGAGAAGGAATTGTTTTGTCTACCTACTCTGTGAAGAGAGCTTACTATGCCCTAATATGAAGCTCAGACCTACACACTAAAGCAGTACAGAATCTGAAAAATACAAAAGCTAAAATCTGAGGCATCACCTTTACATTATATGCTTTCTATTATGCAATCTAGTTGGCTTCAAGATCCTTTCCTTCCTCAAAACAAGCTGATGGCAGAGTAGCTGAGGCTGGAGCTGATCTAGGAATGTGGGATTGTGTGGACACCAAGCTGCACGTGTGCTACATGTGATGGTGGGAATAAATGTGGCAGGTCCCTGGAAGCCTACCCCAGATGTTTTGGGCTTTTAAGGTCTTAATATATTTGCTAAAGCTACACCTTCTAAAGTATGCTTATTAAATTTTCACAACTAAACAAGTCTTGCTTTATGGCCATGTTCTGATTTTTGTTTGCTTCACAGTTTAATATCCATCACGAGCAAAACACAGTGCTCATGTCAGGATACACTTGATTAGCTGAAAGCAACCACAGCTGGCTCTTGGTGTCTCTTGGGGTTGGAGTGAGGAGCAGATGATCAGGGTCACACCAGCTCCAGGAGATTGCTGTAAAGAGGGCAAGGAAGCCCAGAGGCATCTTTGGTGCTCAGTATTGATCCCACAGGTTTTGTCACTGCCATTTCTGCCTTCCTACTCGGAGCTGTTCGGGCCTACCCACACACTGTCGGCTACAATTAAATATAGACACCAGGCATGACAAACAGACAGGGATTGTCACACAGTGTGAGAAACAGACTTTGTGTACTCTCTCCAAGTGGCTGAATTACTGGAGGCACAATAAGACGTGTAATGCTGTGGTCTGATGTAAATAAATAAAAAAAATCTTGTACAAAGCAATAAAGATGGGGACAAATTTTATATCCATGAATCTCCCAACCTCTAATAAATGGAGTCTTGATGTGTAAGGTGTCTTTGATCAGGAATGAAAAACTGAATTTCTGAGATGTTTCATAAAAATCATGATTTTATAAGGTTTCAGGTAAGCCAGTCTCAAAATGCAGTTGAGTATCAGATGAACAGCTGAGGAGGTTGGAAATTGCAGGATTTTATCACTTGGGTGAAACAGGCTGTTAAGAAAAATCAGTGACATCCTTTTCATTTAATGGCAGCTTGATGAAATCATGTTAAGAAATCAAACTTAGACTACATTCTTTCATAAGTCATGCTGAATATAACAAAAAACCCCAAAAAACCCAAACAAACAAACAAACAAACAAACAAAAAAAAAAAAAAAACCCAAAAAACCCCCAAACCAGTCCAGATAGAATTTTTATCTATAAGCTCTCTATTTCGGAGTAAGATATTTAGAAGTTCTAAAACTCCAAAGAAAACAAACAGTTAACTATGGCTCCGAAGCAAATGAATAATTTAGTCTCAAGCCCCTAAGCTGTTGTGTTTTATCATCTGAAGTGAACCCAAAGTGATGCAGAAGGAGAGGCAGGTGTTTTTCAAAAATTCATTCAAAGGTGTCAAGCTCTTGTTTTTGGAATGAGACTGAGAAGTATCTCGGCATGTAGCAGAAAATATGGCCAAGAAAAAATGTCCTGCCTGCTGCAAAATGATCTGCATCAAAAGGACATGAAGGATAAGAAGCGACTTCCTTTCACTTATTATTTATTCAGTAACATTATTTTAAAAAATTGAAACTATCCAAAGTTAAACATGAACTTGGTGAGTTTTATAAAGATAATTTAATAAAAATGTTTGCATGTGATCATTTTCTGTAAGAGAAAACTATATAGAATTCACTTGGAATGACAAGCTTTGCACAACAAGTTGTCCTAGCAATATGAAGAGATGTAGTTGATTTGATATTCTACCAAGTGCTTCAAATGAAAAAAAATCTTCCCCACAGATGTTGGATTTTTCTTTTGGCAAATAAATTCTGCTATGAGAGATCTTACCTTTGCATCCTTTCTGTTTCCAATGATTTAAAGAGGCTCTCACTAAAGCATATTTTTCTGTGAATTATAATTGTCCCGCAGTTTACGTAATCCAACAATTAACAAATCTCAGCTTGTAGATTAAAGCCAATTCCCAAGTCAAAGCTGTGGCAATGCGGAATGAGAACAGGAGACTAGGACAAACTTGCAAAAGCTGGGTGGTGTGTACCCACAATAGGTCTTATTCTCTTCTCTTTGAGGACAAACATTGTGCTAGCTTTAGGGTTTGGTTTTTTGACTGTTTTTTTTGTTTTTTTGGTTTTTTTTTNGATGATCATACACTACAGTATTATTTGTATTGGTCGGATTGAAAGGTGACTAAACCAGAAGAATCTCTCTGAGTAATCTTGGACTTAACAGAAACAAACTGCTTACCTGTAATGGAGAAAATTAAACCTGTTGATATGGTCTGTCTTGTAATTTTTCTTGCTGTCCTTTAAGTTGCTGATATTAGTAAAGTGTTATTGTTTTCCATACTGATTTTGTATCTATACTGATGTTGTTTTCTATAATGATTTTGTTTACATCATGTTTTTAGACTCCAAGGCAAGACAAATATACTGAAATCAAAACAATAAATCTGCCTTAGGCTTAGGCAGAGTAAAATATTTTAATTTCTCACTTGTTATTTCTCCGGTTTTCAAAAGAGAGTGGCAATTTACTGGGAGAGATGACTTAATGGTTGCCCTGAAAACTTTGGGGGGGAAAAACCCTCAAAAACCGAACAACCCAAACTAAATTTCTAAAATAACATTGCCAGGAATAAAAAAAATTGATGAGCAGAAGAAGAATGTCTTGGTATGTTTTACAAATATAAATTAAATACTGCTAAAATGAAAAAAAGCCAAACAGCTGTGACACCATTACATGACACTGAAATGCCTTTTAACTGGAACATGTAAACATATTTTTGCATGAATCACAGAAGTAAAACACTTAGAAGAGAATCCTTAATTCTCTGCATGGGAAATTATTAAAGGAATTTTACTGATTGTGAAGGGGTACCCAATGGGCCATTAAATTATTAGTGGAAATTTATTAATGAATTGAATATTTATGATTCATAGCAGTTGAATTCTTATGGGTTTCTTCCTTCTTTGTATTCTGCTATTAAGTAGAAATTCTTCATTTTCTTCCATTCCATTGTAAAGAGCGTTCTATACAACTTATTGACTTCAAATCAAAAATATTTATCTGTAGAAACATCCTTAATACTTAGTAGTTTGAGAACTGATCTTTTGGTTTTCCATCTCAGAATCCAGCAGCTTTTTGTGTCTGGAAACAGTCAGCAGTTCTGTCAAAGGTTCATCTTCTACAGTCGTAGAGAATAATGTTTTGCTGAAGTTCCTGAAAGCTTTTTAGGATAAAATTATATCACTGCAAGAGGCAGAGGAACCATATGCCTTATATCCCATTAATTCTTAGTCTGTCCTACTTCTTATTTTAGAAAAAAAATCAGCTCCTACTGTGTTTTAAACCTGGCTACCTTGTTTCCCTTTTAGAAGTTCCTCTTCCTTGCTCTCTCTTATATTTTTCTCAAATCATTTTGACTTCCACTGGTCTCTCTCTCATCGGGTAGATGGTTCAGTTGACATTAATAGCAAGCTTTACTTTCCCAAAAGGAACATCTCCTCCTGAGCATAATCTGTCTCTTTTCCTTTGAGGACCTCCATGCCCTGTGGGGTTTGAGTATTCTTTCTCTTACAATTATTGCTCTCCATGTCTCAGGTAAGGAAGAAGAGTTGCTACTCTTTTTGGTAATTAAAAGTTGTCATTATCTAACCCCCTTTCATGTTGTAATCCCAGATTTTTACACAGAAAAACATCTGCTGCAATGAAAACTTTCCATGACTGACTAAAAACTGCTGAGTAGGGAGTGGAAGAATATAAGTGTACTCCAGATCTCTTCAAAAAGCAAAACAAAATTTTGTTCAAATGCAGAGAGAACGTCCATGCCCATTCCTAACAGTTATTTTAAAACCTGTGTTCCTCTGATTTGGAATTGTACTTCCATTTTTTTAAAACCTTAATATGTTCTCTGTTACATTTTTATTGCAAAGGCAGCTGAGATAAACTGAAGGTAGTACAGATGATATAGCAGATAGAATTACCTAGTATTGCTGGTATAAAAATACATTCAGAAATTTCAGGATCACAGTTTTTAACCTTGCTTTTGGCATGCTGAGATGACACACTGCAATATGCCATTTATTTAAAAAGAAGCAAATTGAATAAATAATTTGTTGAAGTCTGGAAAGTCATTGCTTACCAGAGAGAAGATATTTTTTTTTTAATGAGGAAGTATTTGTGACTATATGACTTACCAGGAGTTGAGAAATAATTATTTAAATCATATTTAAATTACTTAAATTTAAATTATTAAGCCATATATATTTTCAGTGTAATTTTACAACACCAGTGGAAGAATATCTGAAACATACTTGGCTACAGTATTTCAATACATTTGCAGAAAAATTTAGTTGTGCAGTTTTAAAGTAAATTTTTAAAAATAAATATTTTGCTCAGTTTCTATGCAGTCTTCTAAATTAGATGAAGTCTAGGGGGTTTATTTATGAAGAGGTAGATTTGAGCTCTGTATTGAGACACCCTGAATCCACTTTGGTGCCTTATTGACCATATTAGTTCAACTACTGAAATTAGTTTGCCTGATAGTCGCCTTCCTCCTTCTTATTTTCCTTTTCCTGCTGTTGCATAATAATGCCTTTATCTTCCTTTAAGCCATTGCTCTTACCCCTTACCCTTAGTATAGTTCACCTATTCTACCAAAGGTCCTTTCTTTATAACCTTTTTAAATAAAGGTAGGTAAAGATTAAAGAGATTAATCCTTTTTAATGCACATCTTTTGTTATTCATTCAGCTCCCTGAAGGGAAAGCTGTTCCAACCCCCTTGGTTAATTTTGCAGTAACACCTTGTGGACAGGAAGAAGAGTAAAAGAACACAATATTTAAAAGCAGTTAGTAAACCACTAATTTCAATTTTTATCAGCATCTGTCATACAGTTATTAATTTTTTGATAGTTTTGGAAGTCATAGTTTTTTTCAGACAAGGTGGTGACTGTTTGAGAAGATGTGTTGATATCTTCTGGGAGGGTTGATATCCATCCAATTTCAGACTGTCTGTAACAAGGTCTTCTTCACTAGCTAAGAACAGAGAATACCAATAAGATTTTCTGCTCAGGATACTTATTTTAAGAAAAAAGAAGGACCAGTGCACGATAGTGTAAAAATAAGCTTTTTCCATTTGTGTAAAAAACCCCACAGCGTTAAAAAGATATAGACAAAAAATAGACCTTATGTAGCAAATACATTATGGGGATTATTATACATTAGGGATTATGGCTTTTTTATTGTTGATGTTGAGAAGATGAAAGGAAAATAAAAAAAAATATAGTGAACAGAAGGTGGCAATGGATACTGAAGATTGAAAATGTCATAAAAGAGCAGCTGAAGTTTGTTGGAAGTTCATATAGGTGATACTGGTTAGGATCAGTAATACAAGATCCAGTAACTTACATCTGGATCCGTGGGAGGTGTTGTGAATCTAATTCTTATTTAAATTCACTTGGAAAGGGATGTGTAACATTTGTGTTCTCTTTTTTAAGACAGATCCTTTTAATCTGTGTAGCAAAGTCATGGAATTTATTTTCATTTTGTGAAACAACCTGGTGCTCAAGAAAAGACCCAGCTTGTATTACAATAAACACTTAGAAAGAAATTGTAAATAAGGACTTCAAAGCTCTATGTCAAATTATCCCAGCTGTGAAAATATTGCTTCTATTAACCTCAAGTGATTATTATCACTGTGCAAAACACAGTAATCCTGAATGACTGGGGTTTCTAAAGATTTTGTTCTCTTTTCCTTTGTTACCTCTGCTGAGGAAACATTTTAAAAATGGGGAGATATATGGCTTACAGAAAGGACAGAACATGAAACTGAATCATGTCAAGTAAGCAGCAAGAGAAACTGTACGTTCTGAATGAGAATAACTTTGTTATGATTAATATTAGTTTGAGCAACTTCAACAGTTCATGTGAAATAGTATTCTCTAAGAGCAAAAACCAGAATTCTGACACAGGGAAATGCCCAGCCTCTAAGATTTAAAAACACATGTGATAGAGCAGATAATTGTACCCCAAAATAAAAAGCTAAAATGACACAAGCAATCTGTATGTGTTACTGGGTTGGAGCACCTGGCTGATGCAGTAACTGAGCTGAAGTCTATTAGCAAGCACCTGTCCTGAGCTGCTGTGCCTGTGGAGGGTCTCCACTCTCTGTGGTGGCTGTGGCACAGGAGCTGTGTCACCCTTGCTGCCAGCAAGGTACCTCGTGCTGGTCTTGCTTTCCCCCCTGGCAGCATCACCCAGGTAACAGAACTGTGCTGTAAGGGATATTTGCAACTTCTGCTGCCAAGGTGGAAGAAGTAAGGAATTTTAATGCTCTTTAGATTACTGTTATGAGCATCTATTTATGATGAGGGACTTTGAAACATCAGCAGGGGTGGCTGAGTCAGTGGCTTCCAATTAGAAACTGTTATTCACTGAATGAATAAACCCTTCCAAAAGACCAAAGCCCTTGCCTTGTTTCTCCCTAACTCTGTGAACAAGCAACAAATAGTGAGAAGGCAGGGCAGCAACAGCCTCAGGCTGTATTTATGCAGGAATAGTAATGATGGCAGAGGTCAGAGAACAGAAAGTCCCAAGCCACAGCAAGACTGCTTGTTTCTGTCGTGTAGTTTAAAATAGAAAAAAAAAATATCCAAGGGCTCAGTTTTGCAGTGGTTCCTGATTCAATAATAAGAAGAGATGATTCCAGCAGTTTTGCTAATAGACTTCAGCAGTCTCCAGCCTCAAAAGAAATAAAGAAGGAATGGATGGATTTACCTGGGGAGAAGTTAAATTAGGGCCTTTAGGCTCCTCTGCCAGTTAACAGGAGTGGCCATGTCTTGTCACTGGCCCAAAAGCCATTTTTCTTGCAGTCAGGTAAAAAACAGCTTCTTCCTCTGAGAAGGAAGATAAGGTTTTGTTAGAAGAGAGAGCTTCTCTCAGCTAAATAAGTTTAAATAATTGTTAAGTTTTTGTCTTATAAACGCATCATTTTGAGATAATGAATCAGCTAAAAAGTAAAAACTAGTGGAAAGGAAGCATCACAAAGGATTATTTCTTTAAAGCTGGAAAAAGCAGGGGGGAAAAAGCCAACAGTGTTATTCAAGATTCATATTGTCAAAAACTGAATTCAGTCTGCAATAAACTGTGAATTGTAAATGTAGTAATTTCAGTTGAGTTATAATTTATTGTCACCCCTAACTGTAACTCTTCCTAGAAAAATAGCAGAAAAGGGGGAATATAGCTTAGTTGTTAACAAGCTAATTTATCTGGTAATTCCAATGATTTTTGCTTTTTTATTTCCCTTATCAAATATTTTCTGATTTGAATTATACAAAAACATCAAATTTTGTGGTCTTTCAGAGTTGAAGAGAAGAAAAATACATGGGCTAAATATATTGACCTAAATGAAAATAAATACTATGTTAAAATTCTGATTGAATAGATGCTGCCAGTTTAAACAAACAAACAAACAAACAAACAAACAAAAAAAAAACTATTGATATTTATGTTGACACTATTTGGAATTGAGATTTTTTTTATCTTTTCTAAATCAGCTGAAATTTTAGGAGACTGGCTGAGGAAGTCCCTTGTGAGCCAGTCGTGAAGGCTGAAATAGTCCAGGAAGGCTGGACACCTTTAAGAAGGGGAATCTTAAAGGCACAGAAACAGACTGTCACCGTGTGCCAAAAGATGAGCTGGTGGGGTTGAAGGCCAGCCTGATTGAACAGAGAGCTTTGTCTGGAATTCAGGGAGGGAAAGAGAGATTTTTTCCTTTAGAAAAATAGGCAGGTAACTTAGGAGGGCTACAAGCATGTTGTGAGGTTCTGCAGGGAGAAAATTAGAAGGGTCAAAGCCCAGATGGAATTTAATCTGGCCACTGCTGTAAAAGACCATTAAAAATGTCTCTAAAATACATCTGAAAGAAAAGGAGGGCTAAAGAGGATACCCATCCTTTATTGGATGTGGGAGGAAACACAGACACAAAGGATAGGAAAAGACTGAGGTACTTAATGCCTTCTTTGCCTCAGGCTTTAACAATAAGAGCAGTTGGATTACAGCACCCTGAGCTGGGAGGCAGAGACAGGGAGCAGAATGAAGGCTTCATAATCCAGGAAGGAACAGTCAGTGACCTGCAACAGCACTTGGACCCTCACACATCCATGGAGTTAGGTAGGAGCCATGCAAAGGCACTGAAGGAGATTGTGGAGGAGCTCACCGAATCACATCCCATCGTTTACCAGTAGTCCTGGTGTGGTAATCACATACACTCTGAAAAGAGAGAAGACACAGACTTTCCCGGGATTTTCCTGGGGAAAGCTGTGAGAAAGGTCAGAGAAAAGCATGAAAACAATTCTTACCTCCACTTGCTGCATCTGTTGTTTGGCACATGTGGAATGTGTTATGGAGATTGTTTACCAAAAGGGATTTCTTAATTGGACACTGGTGATGGGTGTTTTGATTGATTGACCAACTAGTTCAAAGCTGTGTTGTGACCGTCTGTAAGAGTCACGGTTTTCTCTTTTAGTGTAGTTTTTCTTTTAGTGTGCTTACTACACTAATAAGTGTAGTAAGCAGCATAATATATATATACTTTATTAAGTATAACTTAATAAAGCATTTGTTCATTCTTTGCAATTATGGTGTCAATGCTAAGTCAATCCAATCCCCAGCTGGGGGTTGCCAGCTACAATAGTCCTGGTTAACTGAGGAGGTTCCAGATGACTGAAAGTTGTCTGAGAGAGCTGGGGTTGTTTAAGCCAAGAGAAAAGAAGCTTCAGGGGAGACCTTATTGCTCTCTACAACTGCCTGAGAGGAGGGTAGAGCCAGGTGGGAGTTGGTCTCTTCTCCTCTGTAAAAAATGGCGAGATGAGAGGAAACAACCTCAACACGCACCAGGGTAGGTTTAAATGAGTTATTAGAAAAAAAATTCTTCATGAAAGGGTTGCTAAGCGTTGTAATGGGCTGGCCAGAGAAGTGGTGAAGCCACCATCCCTGGAAGTGTTCAAATAATATGTGGATATGGCACTTGAGGACAGTGTTTAGTGGTAAGTATGGTGGTGATCTTGGTTTAAGGGTTGGACTTAGTGAT
>WBNO01010905.1:7125-20341 GCA_013400575.1 Peucedramus taeniatus
GCTGCTCAGTCTACCCCATAGGCTGGGAAGAAAGGGAGTTTATAGGGCACATATATTCAAACAGACCTTCAGGTTTATTTGTTTTTCCAACACCAGAATCAGTGGTTAGAAGTTTGCTAACTGAAAAATTGATTTAAATTCCCCAACAAAAAACATCTTTCAACTCACAGGAGCTAGGCAAAGTGTGTGGATGAAAATAAAATAATTTACAGCTGTTTCAGTAAAAAAAGAGCACAGGTCAATATATTTAAATCCAACATCTAACATCACATTCCTAACCCATATTTAGCAGTATGAATGAAACCCTGTTACAGGAGAGCATTCCTATTTTGGGAAGTCTTTATGCACACTTTTTACTTCATGTGAAAAGCAAAGCACTTAAACTTATTTCCTGTATCGGGGCCCATGTATACTGATTTTAAAGGCACTGGATGTATCCCTTTGAAGTAGATTCTCACTAAATCAGTGTTAGCTATAAAGCAGAGTAACATTGACCTTGCTTTACAAGAAGTTATAAAGACAATTCATTGTTGTTTATAAACAAGTATTTTAATTAAAACAAACACATTTCCCAGCTTAGTGAAAAAAAAAGCTAGCCATAAAACACTGATTAATCAGCACTTGACATCAAGCATCAAATTCTTCTTGACTCCAATTTAATTAAGCATACAAGGTTATATATGCATACACATGTGCCTGCTTATTAGATTTCCTCTTCTACTACACTATCTTGACTGTGTACTAAAAAGTTATTAAGAAGAGTAATGCCAAGTTTTTATTTAATATGGATTCAACACCCATCTAACTTAAAAGATTTGAGATTACCAGCTCCAAGTTTCCCTTGCAGGTTAAAACCTGTCCAACCTTCTACCTTTCACTAAAACTTTTCAGTCTTCCTTCAGCAGCTGCAAAAATATGAATGTAATTACAGGTTAGAAATCAGGATCCCCACTCACAAGAGCATTACTCTGGTAATGTGAGAACAAAGTCTTGCTCAGCAGCAAGTTTTTATTGCTGCACATGAGATCTCTAAGGCAGAACAGTGAATGCATGTGGGACCCTAAAAAAGTTATAAATTCATCTTATGGAAACCTGATCAAGTGAGGTTAAATATATTCTGAAATAATACACGTATCATTACAGTTAAAACAGAAGGTAATGTAAAGCCATCTTTTCTTTCATTCTCCTCCCACATCCTAGTGATAGGAGCCAAGAATTGAGAAAATGGAATTCTTGAAAAAGCAACATATAAAACATTCTTAAATCAGCATATTATTTGCACCAATGAATTTATACTTATTCAAAAACCCTCATATTAATCTTCCAAGCAAATAAGATATTTCCTGGACTTATAAAATAAAAAAAGTCTTAAAACCAGGAAACAAGTGGGGGTTTGTGCCTAAGAGCAGCATTTTGTCCCAGCAAAATGTCCTCTCTTCCTGCCCTTCCCAAACTCATAATTCAGTTCTCATATCGGATATGAAGTGAAATTACAGCTCAATGTGGAAAATTAGGACCTGACCTTGCAAAAACAAACAGCCTCCCTTTATAATGTGGCTCGAAGACTTGCAATAAACCTGTCCCTTAAGCAGTGCCATGTATAACCAGGCCTGCAGAACTGCACTGAGGTTGCTCAGTTAGCCACAAGAAAAAATGCTAGGAAAAATGGAAAATAATCTAGAACAAACAGATTAGATCTGGAGATACCAGTCACAATATTTTCTTCCTTCCTGTATTTTCTCTGCCTTAATGCTCCCCTGCCCATCACATGTTTGTACTAAAAGCAGATTTCCCCTCTTCTCTTTCCAACTAGCAATCTAAAGGGGAAAAAATAAAGAAGAAAAAAAAAAGAGAAAGATTTACTATCTCTTCACATTCATTATAAAAGTTTCCAGGCACAACAAATCCTGTGGGCGTGGAAAAATATAACAGTGTGTTTTCATCAGGCTTGAGGTTGCTGGAGGATAATCAGTAAAACATGTCTTTCAGAACTCAGAGGGAAAAGCATGAAAACATTTCAGAGGGAAAATCCCACCAAACTATGCAAAAGGATTGTATTTGGATAGGGAAAGGAGAATTGGGAAAACAAGGCACAGGATTTGTCATGAGTAGAAAGAGCTACTTATTTTGCAGGAAAAAATCTATTGCAAACACTTTTTCTGTCTAATCGATTAATGCATGTATTACTGTTTGATGAAATGAGCAGCTGTTTCTTCAAAGAAGCACAGTGATGTATCTTTTAATTCTGGGAGATCACACATGTAGTATACATAGAAGAAAACCTGCACTCTGCAACTTTAAAAGTTTCCCAAATGACCACCTGAGCATCAGAGTTCTTTGTGGTTCATTGTATTTCCTATTACATCAGGAATAGACACAAAATACTTCAAAATAAGAATGTGGAGTTGGCCTAGCAGGATACTCACTGCTACAAGAGTGGAGCTGTGTTGTTGAAAAACTTTTGAGCTCACATCACCATCCAACTCACTTTGTTTGAAATCTATGACTATTTCTATGTATAATCTTTCATCTTCATGAACCACAAAGATCAACAAGTTTCAAGTAAATCCAGCTGATGAAATGTTGTCTATGTTGCAAATTTAGTTATGAATCCCTAAAGGAATTACTCCTGGTCAGCTTTGTGTTGGCAAAGCTTGGGCACTCTTGTCTGCTCTGGTTTCTAATACCTAACAGCAAGCCAGAGAGCAGCACCAAAAAGCTGCCTTTGAGAAACTACAGAGAAGGACTACCACATCCCCTGAGTAGTGAGAATTTCCTATGCCCAAAAGATGGAATGTGCTAAAATACACCAAAAATTACTGCTGGAAATGTGGTGCTATGAAAATTGACAGGTTAAAGACATTTCATGAGCTGACAGTAGCAGCAAAATGACAAAGGTCCTGAAGACAGACAACTGTTTTTTCGTATTTCTTTTCAGTAGACACTCAAAAGAATAAAATATGCTCTGGTTAAATTTTTGAAATGAGACGAGCCTTTCTAACTACTCTAGGAACTAGAGAAGTTCGTTAAGTACTGTGAATTGCCTTCACCAGCAGATCAAGGATCTCTCTTGTCTTGAGGACAGAGTCTACATAATGCCGGAACAATGGTTTAAATATCTTACAACAGCTATTTGCAACTAAACAACAAAGGTATTGAAATAGATGGATAAAGACAATCTTACTTGAGCTACAGAGCATTGAGATGCAGCTCAGAAGAGCTTATGTCAATACTCATTGGGAAAAACTCCTTTCAGGATAATGAGAATGAACAGGTTCAAAATGCTAAAAATAACTCAAGGTTTTTTATCCAGCATGAGGAATTGGAGCTAGAATCAACTTCTCCCTCCTGATGGGAAACAGACTGTTCTCAGGTAGACACGGTAACTGCAGGTTCCTCGCTGCCTTGCACATTGGATTGATACCTTCTACCCCCATAAAAAGAATGAGAAACACCACAGTCACAACAATGATCAGTCACCAGCGTGATTATATCCTCAAGTTAAATACAATCAGTACACTGAGATATGGGCAGAAACAAAGCATTCTTTCCATTCATCTCTACATTACTTGAACCTTATAGTAACTACAGTTAAGTAGTATGAAGATTAAGACAGAGGAATTCAGAGTAAAAAAGCCCTCACTATGAAAAATAAAAATTTCGATACAGGTAAGGAAATGAGTATTGTCTCACCTACATGATCCCATTGTTTCTGGAAAGCACTTATTGCTAATTCCCGAAGAGAGAAAGCAATTCAAAGCACATAAATCCACTCAGCAGAAATAAAAATGGATATTAACTTGTTTCTTTTGTCCAGATGAAAGGCAATCCAGAAGGCCTTAAAGTGGCAAGGCTCAGGAAACAGCCAATCTCACCAGCTGAACTGGTGAAGAACCTTTGTTACCTTGAAGAAAAAGAGCAGTGTTTTAGCCACTAAGGCAAATCTTAGGAAGGTTGGAGAAATGAAGAAAAACATTCTGAGCTGAAGATAATGATAAATTCAAATAAGAGACAGCCTGTCCTTACTGCACGTTAATTCAAGCACTGCCTCAGCCTAGGCACACAGACAAGTCTTTTGCTTAAATCAGGCAGTACTTTTAACTCTGAGCTTGCTGGCCCAGCAGTACGCCTCAAACACCAGAGATTCCTTCCCTGCCAATGTAGCAAGGCCGCTGATGCTGAACAACTGCTCATCAGTAAGAACATAAAGAAAGGGAGAAGCATAAGCAGCCCAAAATAAAGAGCTACACTGAGTCAGACTACAGATCATCTTACCCAGTTCTCATGCCTCTTAGCAATAGCTGAGATAACAATGTTACAACAGTGCAGGCATGGAGGGAGCAATGCTTCTCCTGAACATTCCGTCAGCTCCCAGCAATAGCAGCTTGGGGATTTCCTGAGCCAAAGGTGATGGGTTTGCACTGAAAAACCCTCTGTGGATTTTCTCATTAGTGCAACAAAGTAAGCTAAGCAAGCCTTAAGTAGAAAGATAACTATCAAAAGCCACAAGAAGGAATAAAGGTAAAGGACTGGCAGGGAGAGTTAGAAACTCAAGTGTCCCTGGCAGGAAGAAAAAAGAAAACCATCACACAGAACTTTGATCCAAATTTTACATTATCCACTACCGTTCAAGAATCAAGAATTTCTCAAGAGTTTTCTTTTTCAGTTCATGTAATCACAAGATAAGAATCCTAGAGGCAGAGCTATTACTTAGAAGTTCAAGTATATCAGTTAGGAGAAGAATGTGGATTCTCCTATGCTGTGGAGAGCCCAAATGATGTTTTTTATTAAAATATTTCCAAAGAATAATTATTTTGCAAACTCAAATATTTAAGGTGTTCCTAACTTAACTGGCAAGTCATTATGCTTTGGCTGGTCTTTATCTACCATTCTGACAACATGTAACAGAAAATAAAAACCTTTTCTCCTCTGTTTTTCAGACCTACAGAGCTTAGCAGAACACAGCAGAGATTTGATACAGCCTTAGTGGACTGAAGCTATAAACATGTAACAGGGCAAAGCTCTTCCAATTTCAGAAGCTTACTTGATTTCTTCTGAGCATTATGCTTTTCAGGAAGCAGAATGGGAAGTAAGTGTTTTTAAGTATTTTTTAATTTATTTTTACTAGACACTATCTAACAGCAGAGGGTATAAGGAAAGACCAGTAAACACAAACCCTGTCCTGACTATCTATAAGAGCCCATGAGAAATGTGGGTATGATGAAGCTCCTACCAAGCTGCTGCATTTGTGTGCAGCTCCCTTCTGTGTATCACAGTCCTGACTATTATATCCCAACAAACCTTAAGACATGCTCATCTCTCCTGCTTTGGGAAGAGAAAAGCAGCTGTCCTTTCACTACTTTCTAAAATTTCTTAACTGAAGAGATTGTGTTAACAGTGTAGCAAGGTAGAGGTAAAAAAAAAAAAAGAAAAAAGGAAAAAGGTTATACTATCATCAGAAAGCAATTTTACTATCTCCTCTTACTATCAGCCACCACTGATTTGTAATTTGTATTGACAAAATTCCTGCCAACTTAAAACACCACTAGTTAATGATATGAACTTCCTTCTGGTTCATCCTGAAAAAGATACCAGCAACAATAAAAACTCCATTGCTAGCTACATTCATAGTTGTAGAGTGACTTCAGTAAGTAATTTAATATTTTTTAAATTAAAAGTTAAAGAACCAAATTTTTTCAATATACCAATCACCAAATACTGGATAGCTTGATACCTGCATCAGATGATCACTTTTAATTTTTACTCTTTGTCACAACACAGTGGATTTCAAGATCCTAATATTGACTAAGTCTTAGTAACTCCAGAGTAAAATTTAAATTATTTTCCTTCTGGCCCCAAGTATTTACAGCGATCACAATTTGATTTACAGAACCATTCAAGTCTTAGCAGTATTGATGTAATGCAAACTGAGAGAGTGCAGTACAAACTCTAGTTCTCTGCAATCTAGTAAAGCAACTGCTCCTTAAATGCATTAATTAGAAGTTCTTACCTTCTGCCAAACCCAGCTCACACTGTCAGTCTTGCTGATTTCAGTAAGATTATCTATTGAGTGAGGTTACTCACACCAGACAGAATCTGTAGGTCTAGACCCTTCCATTCTGATTTGTAAGTAAGAAGCACATGAGTCTAAGCAGGAATTTAACACTTACGCTTCCACAGTCTGTTCCTCACCATCTTCATCTGAGCTACTACACGTTGCATCAGAGTCCAGGTCCTTCTCCACGCGAGACAGCAGCCCTCCAGTAGAAAGTGCAAAGCCACGGATTTCACCAGGTACGACGCTAACTCCGTTCTGTACATCCACACTCAAACTACTCTCCGAAGTAGTTGTGTTGTTTTCCAGCCAACCTTCAGTGCATCTGAGGGAGCTGTTGCTCAAAAATCTAGCTGGCTCATGGAAAACCTTCATTCTCTGAAGCTGATGTTTCACAAAGCATTTCAGCTGCTGATCACAGTGTTTGATAACATGCTTTGCCAGGAGCATTTGTAAACGCTTCTGAGTTCTTTTGGCGCGACTGATTTCCATTTGTTGCTTAGTGACACACTGGAGTAAGCGAGCATACACCTCCTCCTGCGTGCAGCTCAAAATCCCTTCTGAAGGCCCGTGAAGAATTTGGTTTAATAAATCCCCTTTTATTGTTTCAGTGCAGACTTCCAAAGCCCTACCCAAAACCCCGTTTTTCTTGTACCATTTACCATTTAAAAGTTGCATTTCTTCTGCATTACTGGATTCAGTTACACTTGAACCTGAAAGTCTCTGCATTCCTGCCAAGTTTGGAGATGTGGTCTCTGAAAGCGCTGCCCCTTTGACCTGTGGCTCAGGTTCTGAGTGACTAATATGACCAAATGATGTGTCAGCACCATTATGTAATGACCTTCTCATCTTGGAGCAGCCAGGCTCTCCTGGTTTCGTTTGCTTACCAGTTTTGTTGTTAAACCCAGAATTTGTACTCATTAACAAGACAGACTGATAGCACTTGGAGGACGGTGGGGAACCAAAATGCTGCACACTGAAGATATCATTCCTGAGGTTGGGCTCAGCAGTGGGGAACCCCAGGACTGAGCAAGTAATCCGTGCGATGGAGTCCTCTTTTATCTTCTCTTCCACTGCTCTGGAATTTTCCATGCACAAAGCTGTATCAGACTCCATAGCTCTAGAGGACAAAGAAGGTGACAAGTGGATACCATGACCTTTTGTTGTTGCCTCTCTGAGAGCTGGTGTCATTATAGCTACGGTAGGTAGTTTACAGCAAACCTGAAAATAACATGGGCCATGTAAATTTTCTCATTTTCATGACACAGTACAAATACAACTCTGTTAGACATTTCATTCTCTCAACGTCATTCAAAAATTCCATAAAAAAGGATGTTATCTAAAGAACACAGACTATTTTGCCTCCCAAGTCAAACAAGAACACCCTTTCTGTTTTATCTTTACTTCATTCAGAGACTGTTCCATGTGCAATGAAAGCCTTTACATCTCAGGGGAATAACTGTTCATACCTCATTTCATTTTTGATTCTATCAGTCTGAGAAATAAGACCCAAAAAGTTCAGGTCTGTCATGTAACCTTGCCCAAACTGAAAAACATGACCTTGAGCAATGTGACTGGCACTATTGTGAGAAACATATTTACTGTAAATCCATATAAAGAAAGCATTTGATTAATTATTGTATATATATATAAATACACATTAGAAACCAATCAACAAGGCTAATGCTTTCAAAACAGAAAACTCAAAGTTCTTCAGTTTCCTACCAAAAAGAATTCTTTCCTGTGCCTTTGGATACCACTCTTTATTCAGCAGGCACTCTCTGTGTACTACATACAGATTATTTTTCATAACAAATTGAGAAATGACAGTTCTTGACAAATCCTTTTGCTTGTGGCTTGCCAATTAACAAAGAGCTCCCAGACTCTGGAATCAAAAGACCAGTGTCAACCTTCACCCCTTCTTGTCAGCAGCTATGCTGCCAAGTCATACTGTATCTATTCCACGCAAGAATCACTGGCACAGTACTTACAGCTTTGTTTAGGAGATGCTTAAATAAAGCCAATAAATGATTTAATTGAATATGGCCAGCAGAAGCCTGAAAGATAAGTTCCTATCAGCTCTTCATTAAGAAGCTAGAGACAAAACCAGAAACCATATGAGAGCAGTAGGAAAAGTGAGTGCAGCACATTAATGCCACAGTAAATTCTGTTGAACCATGTACTAGTTGAGCAGCACTTCCACCGCCCTCCTTTTAATGTCTCCAGTTTTCTTGATCTCCACAGCAACTGCCTAGCTCAGCAACTTTCAATGCACAGATCCCATAAGCAGTCAATGATTCTGAGACTACCACATATGGATCTTAAGAAAAGATCTGTCTGAAGCCTTAGCTTGTTTTTAACTACAGGTTTTTTACAATGAAGGTGCAAACATCAAAATGAGATGTGGAAACCTAGGGAGCTGAGAAATACCAGTTTGGATACTTGCTCCTCAACCCTCAAAACATGGGGCAAAACAGAGACACGTGCTCCAATACTGCCTTACCACTCTGTATGCTTTATTCACCTTTCATTGCTCCATGTGTACTTCATCCACAAGGTTTCCATCTCTGTACATCACCCTCCTATCATCGCTGGCACCAGGGTTGGTGGTCCTACTGCTAATCGTAAATGATACCATTAAAATCCTCAGGATTTTAACCTTTATAAATAAGCCAGTAACTTCAGCCTGAAGAGGAGCTCAGCACAAAGTCCACCCAGTGGACAGCTGTTCAGGAAGAACCCCATTCTAGGATTAGACAGGGAAATGCACTGTTGAGAACTGGAGCCCCAAATCCTAAAGGCTCTGGTGACTCAGTAATGCTCTCAGCACCTGGCTGACTCAGGTCTTTCCTCTTGTAAAACCTAGCAGGCCTGCAAATTTATAAATCCAAAGGAGTGTGAATTCACTCACCAGCGCCTCCCTGGCCCTAACATAATGGCAAATAACTACAGCAACTCAGAGCAACTGTGCATGGCTAAAACATAAGGGGAGAGAACTGAACAGTTCCTCTGTGGGGTAAATGTGAGCTCAGGAGTCCCTGTGTTTGACCTTTCCCTGAGAATTCCAAGAAGAGCACCATCAGCCTGGTATCTACATGCACCTAGCAATGTTTTTATAACTGTTCCAACTTTACCATCCACCTCCCTCAATCTGTGTGGTTCAACAGGCACAGGCTGCTACTCCTGAAACCCAGGAAACATCCACACACAGTGGAGCTGTTCAAGCAAAAAAGTAGTTTGGAGATGTGGATCACATACCTCTCTGAAGACAGAGGTTATTCAAAGAACTGGCAACACAAAACATTGTGGTGCTGTGTTTTAACACCATCACATTCCCTCAAATACCACATACTCTTTTGGTACAGTTTCAAATTTCCAAAATTGCAATGAATACCATTACCAATTCTTTTTTATTCATCTTGGGGACTTCTTTTTAACTCTTCTAGGGGAAAGAGGGGAAGAAATCAAACTACCCTCAATGTTTGTGGAACACAAACATAGAATTAAAGAGCATTGACAAATCACTCATTTGGAGTGCCTGACCAAGTATGCTTGAACTACAAAGCAGCTAAAAAATAAGTAAAATGATTTCTAAGAGGGAAATCACTCAATTAACCTCTCACCCAGCAACTTGGAAAGTTCATACAACTTTTCTGCCATAAAGACAGGATGAGACACTCAGGTGTGCTCATCTCACTACAGAGACATCAAAAAGAACTTATAAAAGCTGGTACTGCCACAGTGTCCAGCCCTTGGCATTTCTCCAAGAAGTTCACACACACACACACAAACACAAAAACACACAAAAAAAGGTCATAGGTACAGGAGCAAAACAAAGCGTTAGCTGCAAAAAAAGTATAAACAAATTTTAAGACAAGTACTTGGCTTGACAAAAGTTATACAATTTACATTTTTACACATTTTATTTAATTTTGGCAGAAAGCTGCAAAAATTATTTAATTCCACCTGTATTAGAAGTGAGTTTCCAAAGCAAAACTTACTATCTTGGAGGGGGGAAAAAATAAAGGCAAAGAGGGAGGGAAGACAAGTACTGCAAAATGGTATACTGGAAAAGTATTTCCATTCTGAGAAAAGTTTTTTTGTCATAGGTAAACCATTTCACAGATTTTTTTAATCTTTGTGTATTACTTGAAATTTCAAAACCAGAACAGCTGAAGTTCTGCTAAACTGGCAAACAGTTCTCATCTACTGAATAAACACTCCACTTGAAAGACTAAAAAGTACTGTAAAAAGAAAAACTGACATTAAATAAGTACTGGGGAAGGGAAGAAACAAGTACCAGACACACAGAGTAAAGTAACTGATGTTTAAAGTGACTTTATGCTTATCCTCCCTTAATGCCTTAATTGCCCAGGAGGATCTAGCTGGGAATTGCAGTTTACCACAGCCAGACCTGCACCCTGCTCCCTTCCAGCAGTGCAGTTACAGGTTCCTCACCCCCCAGTGGCTCCCGCTCCTCTACCTCTCCTCTCCCTCTGCTGATTTCTTTGTCCTCCCTTGACATTTCTTCCTCATACCCTTTCCCTACCAGGCTTACCTCAACAGAATTTGCCTAAATCCTGACACTAGTGTCTTCCTGTTGGTGATGAGCAGCACCCTGTTAAAAGAAACACAAGGAAACCCAGCCACAACTCAGCACACAGGGTGGCACTCCCTCCCTTGCCAGCTTTTGTTTACAGTCCTTTCACTTTCTGACTCTTCTCCCCCTTGCATAATGCTATCACTTTGGTTACACAACACTGCAGACAGTGTTCTGGGGGATTTTTGCTTGGGGGGAGGATTGCTTTGTCTTTCAGTGGATTTTTTGGTTTGTGATCTTTTCGTTTCCAATGACAATAAAACTCCACTTGTGTGAGGCTTTTTAAGGCTCCTCTGTAGCAGCCTTCTCTCCTTGTAAATTAAGTCATTTTTCCTCATCATAAACACCTGAAATTTTCTTCTTAATAATGAGATTCCTCTAGACCAGGAGGAGATTTTTATGATTATTTCTTCTTGTTTTGAAACTCAGAAGCCTACAAACAATATCTTAAATGAATATGACTGTTTCCAATTTATTCATAGATTAACAGTGTTTCAGATAGGCCAGCTTCCACTGTTTATTCCTTGCCTAGATGGCATTTCAAAAGCAAAGCAAAGTCCTTGGCAGCAGCCAGCCTCTGGTGAAACACCCAAAATTAATCCCAGCAAGAATGCTCAAAAATACCGTATTTCAACCTGTTTTAAGGCCTCTTAGAGACAACCTGCAGAAGAGAGGGCAGCTACAAAAGCAAATTGCAACACAACTGCCAGAACCTGGTTTCCTACAGCTTTGTTTGCCCTGTAATCCCCAGCTCCTCCCGGGCAGCCTTCCTGATAATCACTGGACAAAAATAAAGTGCTCTGGCAGGCAGGCACTGCTGCAGCACTGCCTCAGCTGAGTGCAGCACACAGGACCTGAGCCTGGCCAGCTTCTGCAGCCTTGCCTGGTGGGAGGCATCCCTCAGCCTTTAACTATCCCTTTTTGGAAAACCTGCAGGATCACGGTGATTGCTAGAAATAGCAAGAACAGCTCAAGAGCATAGTCTGCATTTTCTCATGGAATAGTCTGCAGCAACGACTGTAAAAAAGATATTGGTCCCACTGAGCATGTCCTGGTTAGGAGCAGGAAAGGGAAAGGAAAGAAGCCCATGTTTAATAACACACCTGGGACCAGGCTTTAAGAGTGAAAAAAAAACCCCAACATTTCAGTAGGCAGCTTTTGTTTTCACTTCAAAAGCAGACCAGTTACTCATGATGTGTATTTAAGCATTTTAGTATTTTGTTCTATTAATAGATTGGGAAAAAAACCATAAACCCAAACAGGATTACGTGGGGAGTCTCCACATTCAGCAGTGCTCACTGTGCAGGCACAACTATCAACACAAAACACTCTAGGTCTTGTACACCCCAGAAGATATAACCACAAATTCTTCCTACTTGGGGGAAAAAAAAACCAATACACCAAAATACAGCACAACACTCCCCCCTCAAAAAGGATCTTCTTTGAACACTAAGAGATCTCCATTTAAGGCAGACCCCCCAAAGTTTAAATCATAAAAAACATCCAAAAGGAGGCACTTCAAGTGGAACTCATCAGTACTAATTTATGATAAAATCCATGACTGATTAAAATATCTGAACAGGTTTGTTTTCCTCCTTGTTCATATCTGCTTCTGAACAGAGAATCGATATAATTTACAAGTTTACTACCACAACATCACCTAACTACTGTCCAGCCTATAACACCATATTTGCAAGGCAGCATCTGAAGTAATTTTAAATATATGTTAAATGCTTTTTGTCGTACAACAGGCGCCTCTGTAAGAAAGTCACACACACGTCTCTAATGTAAATATCTGCAAGACCTTCTGGTACCTTTCATCGTAAATTCTGTATCAACATTTCAGTGATACTTTTGAATTTCAGCCTTGGAAGAGAGGGCTATAAAACCTGGGCTTAAATGAGACTCAGCTCTTAAGACACTAATTAAGATGACTGGAATTTAAGCTCCTCAGAACATTCCCCAGGATTTCAAACTGTAGACCTATACGGGAGGAGAGTCCTAAGGCACACAGACCGCTTTCTGTGTGATTTTTAGTATTTCCTTTTTATTAAATTAGCACAAAAAGGAAGTATTTACCCTTTGCAAAAGGCATACTTTAATAATTTGGATTTTTTAAACTGGATCACATTGCAAATCGGAAATTGAAAATTCCCATTTTTCATTTGCTTCCCATTAGAGAGGGGTAGGTACGGAATACCTCAGTCAGTGCTACATTTTTGGGGGGAGCGATGCTTCATTTTGCAAACAGTGAATGGAAAGCCTAGCTCAGGAGCACAGCGGAACTCTCAAGGCAGGCTGCAGGACCCGGATCGAGGTTGCTCCCCAGAGCTTTGCTAACTACTTCATCGCAAGTGTCCAGCTCTGCAAGCGGTGCGCAGTCGAGGAAGGCTCGCCCAGGGTCCCCCCGAGGCACAGCAACACGCGGCCGCGGGTTACACGGCGATTACCAGCGGGAAGTTTCCATCCGGTGTTTAAATCCCGGCTGGGACACGCGGGGCGGGCTCGGAGCGGCCCCGCCCCAGCACGCGCGCGGGCCCCGCCCCCGCCTCACGGCCGCC
>WBNO01010905.1:20572-83948 GCA_013400575.1 Peucedramus taeniatus
CCCCGTCTGACGCGAGGACACCGCCCTCCCCTCACCCCCCCGCGCGCCGGGGCCGTGTGGGAGCGGAGGCGGCAGCGCCGCTCCCCGCTCCGGACAGCTTCAACTCTTAACGCCCAGCGTGGGTCAAGAGCTACAAAACACTCCTAAACACACACAGTCCAAGTTACTGCCGACAATAAATAACGCTCAAGCTCACCTGCATTACATTCCCTCCCTCCGAACGCGCCCTCAGCGCCCTGAGGTGAACACGGGCAAGGAGGGAGAAGCCCCGTTTCGCCGCGGGCTTTGAAGTAACCGCAGACAAGCGTGAGATTGCATAGAAATGCTTTATTTGTTTATTTGACCAAAGTAATTAAAATAAGGCGTTCCGGGTTAGATGTAAACATAGAGGTCAGCTGCACAGCAGGTGGCTGCCGCACAGTGAGCAGGTGTATGGCAGCAACAGCAAGAGTGTCAAGTTCTACTTCTCAAGGGGAAATACAAATTCAACATCACATTAATATTTAATTTTGTTTATTTGTTAAGAATACGGTTTCTCTCGAGATCTGATTCTGAAAAGCAAGGTTTGGATTCAACACAATGGGTTCAAGTCTGAAAGACCAAGCTACCCAACGTTCCAGAGATAAAACTGCCTCTCACTACCGCAGCTCTTGACACCCAGAGAACTACTCTGTGTTGTACAACGACATTTACATTTTGAGTTCATTAAATATTAGATATCCTGCATGTTAGCACACTGTTATTACTAACGTGTTTTAAGTGTCACTTCCTTTAAAGAACATTATGCAGCATATTTATTTTACTTACATTCTGATGTGTGATTTTATGCCATGTATTCATATAGAAAAGGATTCTGCAAGACTCTGCAAAGTCGTAAGCATCTGCCCTATTTGTCACTGACAATGTCTCTAGCAATAAGTTCTTTCATTATTTCATTGGTACCCCCATAGATTGGCTGAACACGGGCATCCACAAAAGCTCTGAGGGAGGAAAAAAACAAAACAAAACAAGGAAAAATTACAAACAACGCCTCAGAATGACCATGCGTTCAAAAAAAAAGAGCATTTTATCTTTAGAGATCCCTCTTTTCAAGGTATACTCTTCCCATTGATAAAGTAATTCTTATTTTCTAAGAGGCTTCAACGACCTAGAATATTACAACTTCCCAGGGTGCTGTGTGCCAACCAGGAACTGGGTCAGCATCTCTTCCCTGTTTGTTTATAGTGTAAAGTCTCCACTACTGCCTCTAATTAAACAAAAAAATAAAGCCCTATAAACCCAGATTCCTCCTACTACTTCCCTCCCAATTCTTGTTCCTGGTGACAGCACACAGGACGATGACAGAGCTTTTCCATCTTCATTCTGCTTCAGAGTGAAGAGAGAGCAGACCAGGAGCAATGTGGCATTCTCTGAAAATCTCCATATTACTGGACCACAGAGATAATAAAACCCTGTGTGGGCAACTAGTGTACACACAGACAAGAAGAGGTTCAAGGACACCCCAAACTTGCCTTTAACAAGACAGTGCAGATCACTCACAAATTACACTCAATGAAAACATGGAGGAACAAGCTATTTTAAAGCAACATTTCATACTCAATGTATTTAAAATTAAAAAAAAAAATCTAAACCTCCTCAGTTAAAAAAATTACTTATGACACCTGCACAGCAGTCCTGTGTTTGCTATTTCTGCTGTCAGATTACCACCTCTTTGATTTTTTTCATAAAAACAGCACCAAAATCTCTACTTAGTGTGTCACATGGCCTGTACACAAACTTCACAGGTAATACACAAGGATATACACAAAAGCTCCATAAATGTCCTTAAATTCATAAAGTCAGAAAAAAAATGGGAAAGGCACATTCCTTTTTCTACATATAAATCTCTTAACTTTCCAATTTTAAAAGGTGTAAAAAAGCTGAATGTAGCCAGTTATGCTCTTGATTTAACAATTTGATACTCAGTGGTAGAAGAAACACGTTTTCTTCACCCATATGCATTTAATTTCAGATAAAACATAGAACCAGCTCCTCTCATTTCTACTTTTATAGTTTTGCTTCTGTTTTTTCAATTAATATTTTCTTCTAAAAACTTGCCTTTTCTTTTGTGAAAAAAACCCCAGACAATAACTGTCTGAACAGATTTTGAGTTATTTGGAGAATCAAAACAAAGCCTTCCTGCAGACACCTGTACAGTAGATTCCCTTCCAATTAAACATGATGAGAAAATAAACGGTAAACCACTACGAACACTACAAAAGTAACACACAGATGCAAAGGAAGTGCCTCATTTGACTTTGCTGGTAATCTTTCATCAATCAATCTGAAATGTTACACTTACTTTGCAATTGGATACTCCCACATGTACCCCCATCCTCCGTGCATTTGTACACACTGAGTGGCGATGCTGTTTTGGAGATCAGAACACCTTAAATGGCCAAAAGGAAACGTGCTTTTAGAAGGACATCATGTTGCAAAACATTACAAAAGATAAAGATATGTTAACAAGACAAAACCAAAATATTATTAGTAAGAAATAAATACTGTTCAATTTAATGCATTAAAGGTTTGTTTCCTTTATGGGACAGCTTTCAGAGAAGGAAAGGTTTCAAAACAGACAAGCTTGTTTACCTTTCTCACAGGCCAAGAGAATCCTTTTCTGAAGCAAGTAGATACAGTCTCTTTTCTTGCCAAATTGCTCAGCTTTGTCAGAAATTAACAATAAACCAGGCTTCCTCCCACCACTGCCATTAGCAACACACCAGGACACTTTTTGAGCATAACCATCACCTGGGCATAATTTATTTTCTGCAATAAACTTTCCCAATAGCCTTTTCTGCAATAGCCTTCAATTCTAAAACATACTGTAATTCTCCAACAGCATTTGTTGACTATAAAATATAGATTTAGGAGAAAAAAAAAATTAACTGCACTGGAAGCTCAAGCTGTAGTCAGAAGACAAGAAAAAACCCACTTTCTAAGCATACAGCTTTCAGCGGCAACAGAAGACATGAAAATAACAAGCCAATTGCTTCTCCTGGATCAACGGCCTTTTCCCCAAACCATCCCCTCATTCATTTAAATCCTTACAGCTTATTATACCAAATGGAATTCTGCAGCTGTGAGCTACTGCCATTGTCTTTCCTAAATATATTCTCAAATTTTGAATTCGAGGTGTGTACCACAACCTGCCACCACAAGAAAAACCAAACCAAAGCAACCCTACAGACCTTTCTCCAGATGAAAAAAAGAGATGCAAAAACCATGTTTTAAACCCCTTCAAAGCTCTAACTCAAGTCATTGACTATACAAAAAGTTTGAAGGAAAATTCAAGACTAGAGAGAATCTCCTAATACATTACAGAATAAAGCAGTTCAACATTCAAGCCTTTTGTAGACTATTTAAGTGAGTCTTATGGAAGGGTCACAGGGACAGCACTGGGGAAAAGAGGAAATCCACAACAAATCATGCTGGTAAACAGCTGTGAAAGTGAGGGATTTTCAAAAGCCTTGCTTAGAGGAATTTGTTGAGGAAGTGAGTCTGCACATCTCAGCTGGCATTAGTTGTTTCCTCCTCCTCAAAAGGGAATGTCTCTGCTTCTGTACCTGGTACTTCTAGGTAATCACTGCCAGGAATAGCACTCAAAATCCTTCCTTCCATTGTAAAATACTTTTGCTCATTTCCTCTATACTTATTTTGAAAAGCCTAAAAACTATAAGCATGTGTATCTTCCATAAATTTCTTTACTCATGTGTCATGGGTTTTTTTTCCTCCCATATTTGCAACAAGCTATAACTATACAAATTCATGTACCACTACCTCAGACGTTTCCAGTTGTTTTTCTCTGGTAAAACTAAGTTAACATATGACACCACCAAGTACAGGGTGAGGGAGAAGTAGTTCTGGACAATAAAGGAAAGCACTGTTCAGTCTCAGTTACAGCAACAGCTGTAGCCAATTATTTCTTCCCAAAACCAGATCACTTTGAAAACTAGCTAGGCCAAACAGCTAATCTTAAGTAACATTAACTAAACAGTATCACAGAGCTTCAAGTATATTGAAATTTGGCTCCAAATACTCAAATTTTGCTTTCAAAAAAACCAAATAAAGCCATATACCCCCACTAGAAAAAAAAAACAAACAACCAAAACCAAAGAAAACTACAAAAACCACCCAACAACAAATTGCTAACAATAAAATGTAAATTTTTGTCTAAATACCAATGGAGCACTTGCTTTTACTTAAAGCTAAAGCAGAGGTATGATCTTATTATTAATGGAAGCCTATTTTCAAAGTATGCCTTTATTTTGAAATTGATCTGGTTAACCAACCATGGTTTTCAATGTAACTGATTTTTGTTGCCCACATCATTAGAGTTAAGATCATTCAAGTGACACTTCAGGATGACTGTAAGCACATACCAGTACTTTGCCATGGAGGCTGTGGCAGAGTCCAGGCGTTTGTCTGCATGCAGCTGCAAGCAGTTGTCCATAAAAGCTCGGCCCACACAAATCTGCGTTTTTATTTCGGCCAACTTGTGCTGTACAGTCTTGTTTTGGAAGTGGATAGAGAGGGGAGAGGAAAGAAGTACAGTGCAGTTTAATACTTTAGGTAGAAAATGCAGCATTTTCCAAAAGGATTGCTGTTAGAAATCACTATTTCAAACTTTGGCTCTCTACATCAGAAGACACCGTACTTTCCAGACAATTATGTATTCACCAGTTCTATTAGACAAAGTTACTGCTCTTTATTTCTCAAGGTCAACTCAAAACACAAATTTAAGAAAAAAAGCACAAGAGAAAGGGAAAACAAATTCCTAGAGAGCACGTGGCAGGAAGCCCAGAGTGCTCTGTCACTCTCAGCTCCCTCTGGTGAGGGAATGTCCTTTCACTCTGTAGAGCCATAAACTTTCCCAATTAATAACACTTCACCATCTATTGAATGCTTTCTCTATGTATTCTTCAGAGTTTAAGCTACATACAAAGAGACTGAAGCAAAAAATTAAAGAAATTTTAGACTATCAGAAAGTTTTTCAGTACCAAGTTCTGTCACACTGGAAAAGAGGTCTAGATAGAAGAGGTAAAATCCATCATAAGGTTATGCAAAACCAGACCAGGCAGGCATTTGACCATCTTCTTGTAATTCTGGATGGGAGGGGATAAAAACATCATCCACTAATAAAAGTTCTTTCTTATTTCAGTTCTAGAAATATATATTAAATTAAAAAATCTTCCTTCCCTTGAAAATAAATACACTGGACCAGTGTACTACTACAAGGAAAGAATTCATTTCAAATGCTGTAATGTGGCATGACTAAATGAACTAGCCCAAGGGAGAGCTCTAATTGGAAAGGATTATTTATAATATGCACACTCAAGTCATCAGCAACAGAAAAAGGAAATTGAAGAAATATGCAGAAATTCATTATTTTGGCAAAAATAATACACTTTATGAAATTTATTGTCCACGTGACGGTGGCCTAGCCTAAAAAGGGAGATTGTTTTGGAGATCTCTGCACAGTGAACTTCTACAAATACGAAGCATCCCTTACCTAAATTAAAAAAAGTTAAAATACAGTTCTTTTATGTTTCAGTCGCACAGTGAGCATACTAAATTCCATCTGGAATTACAGATTCCTGAAGGTTAACTTTAAACACAGATTAAGATCATAGTCCCCTGAAGGATACTTACAATTCCAGCCTCAAAGTTTCAGCTCTGATGCTCTTCACAACTAAAGATTTGAGTTTGACTAAGTCTCAAGACGTAGAAATGGATTTTTTTGTTCATTATTTCAAAAGTATATCAAAAAAAGAGGCAGCCAACATCTTTAGCCCATATGAGTCAGTTCTATCCTATAAACCAAACATGCAGGAGCTTGGCCTCCTTCAGCTGTAACAGTTAATGCTGTTGTCAGGAAAATTGTAGTATAGCAATCCTGTGGAAAGCAACATCTGTTTTATGACTGCAGCTCAAGAGCGTAGGCACAAACAATCTTTAACTCAATTATGTACCTCCATCAGGAGTGAGCTCTGCCCCCAGAGCATCACCCAACAGTTTTACAAGCAGCCACACAAACACCCAGACTGCTGCTGGCTGAGGAGTCTCACTACAACATTCCTGAAGCACCTCCACAGCACCCAGGCAGCAAGGTGACTGCTCGGAGTCCCCCTCCTCCAGGAACATCCAAAATAATTTTTCTGCAATGCTCTGTGTGCAGAGGAACACAGTACCTGCACAGGCAGCCCCAGGGTTCCAGGCACAGACAAATACAGGTGTGATGGACCCTGTGATTAGGACCTCTGGCAGTAAAATGCAAGCCTCAGAAAAACAAAGCAATCATTCTTCAGCTGCAGCAAGGAGCCAGGATTCCTCCTGCCTACCTAGTTCCCTCTCAGAAGCAGCACTGCTGGGAGGTTACCTACCCAAGTCATAAAATACATACATTAAGGCTTTTCTGGTGCTTCTTTAAAATTATTATTTTTGTATTCAAAAATAAACAATGGGCACGGAGGCAAAAACTGTACAGCCACAGTGAAAGCTTTGAAAATGACCCTTTCAAAACAGCCCAGTAATTTTCATTTGGTCACTACTTCACATACTCAGCTGTACAGCAAAGCAAACACACACTAGAATCTCTACACAAGCAGCTCAGTTCTAACTCACCTGCAAATGTGCAATTGTCTTCCCAAAAGCTTTTCTTTGCCTCACATAATTCCTTGTTTCTTCAAACATGAATTCACAGCCAGCAAGAGCCATATCAGCAATTAGTAGTCTTTCCTTTTGAAACACAAATTACAGAATCCAGTTGAGTTAGTCCTACATTTCTCTGCATCAGATGCACAATTAGGACACAGATGTTCAGTGCTGTTCATTAAGGGAGTGGGAGCAGAAGTCACATAAAATATCAAAGCAGACATACTGCATTACTGAAATTAATGAGTCGGACAAATGCCTTTCTGTCTAAAGATCACTTTTAAGTCTTTACTGGTGCAATGCTCCATCACAATGACTCAAAAAATAGCTACAGATTGACCACTGGAATCTTACAGACTGAGAAATTCACATCAGATTCTGTTTCAATTATTGGCTTCACTGCTCAGTTTAAACAACAGCTGTATTTAACAATTTCAATAGGACAACTCTAGGGAAAAAAAAGCCTACCAAAAAATGTCTTGTTTTTCTTTCTTCATTGCACAGTGAAAAACAAAAACTAAATGCAGAGTAATTTATTCTGGCAACACTGAAGCAGTCTGATGCATTGCATTGAACCTTTCATAGGGACATCTATTTAAAGCATTAAAAGATTTCCTTTGATCACATTATGTATTTACTCACAGTATAAAATTAAGAAACATCATCCCTACCAAATGAGGTAAATACATCATAGCTTTGACGAAGCACAGACACATTTTGGAGAATGACATTGCCTCCTTGTCCTCCGAAATAATTCCAAAACTTCATGAACTGAGTTGTAAAGTAGCAAAGTGTTTCGGAAGCTAAACAATTTCTTTACTTTGTTATATGAACAGAGTTCCATGTGACTTTAATATGCTTCTACTTGCAGAAGAGCTAGAACAGCAGTGCCTGTTTCTTGAAAGAGAATGCCGAATCAATCAGAGATGTCCTAGCTATACTTAATTTACCAAGCAAAGTGCTTCCACACTAGAAGTACATAAGAAATCTGTGGTATGTTCTTTTTAATACACTACCCTCAGGTTTTTCAGTAGCTGGGTTGCTGATTAAGAGATATGTCTTTGAGCTGGTGGGATATCAACACTTTTAGAAATGCCCAAAGAATTCTATACACAGCACTGTGTGCTTCAGTTAAAAATCAGCAGTATCAACAAAACATTGCACACAAGACTGTCAGAGACTGGAAAAGATTGATGTCTTGAGACATTCTGGGATGCATGTGTGAGGTAGGGGGGCAGGTCGGGCCCTGCTCTGGTGAGGTGGGCCCTGCTCTGCACACCACAGCCCCCAGCCCAGCCCTAGAGCAGCCCAGCCCTGCAGTGTCTGTCAGCTGTGGCACACTGGAGGCAGTGCCCCAGTCTTGCCTAAGCCAGTTCCTGAGTGGCTGAGTGACCATAGTCCCACCGGGGGGAGGGCCAGGGTGACTCTGGGGTTTAAAATGCTGGCCACAAGGGAAGATTGTCCTGACCCTATCAGCCTCTTGTCTCTACCTCATCATCACTGGAACTCAGCAACTGGTAGTTACATGTGTGTTTTTCTCTATTTTTTTCTATCTTTCTCCCTTTCTTCTTCTAATTCTCTTCTCATAGAAGATTTTGGGTAATGTAACATTGGACAGGTTTAAAGGTTGCTAAGTTAAACAGACTAAGTTCATGCTAAGGTAAGTGTTTTCTGTTAACTGGATGTTGTACTACATCCTTTGTCAAAGTTCCTTGATTTTCTATATTTTGCCAGTAAACTTGTGTAATTTTGACCTCTTGAGAATATCTGGTCACCATTTCTCCTGTGAGCTTAACCCATAGAAATGTTTTTGGGTTTTACAAAGGCATCTGGCTTTGGCAACCCAGGTGGCTCACCACAATACATGAACTTCACAACTAATGACAAAAAATGTCTCTGTATTCTTCCTGCAGACAGCAAACACTCACATTCCTTTTACCTGAGGCAGCTCTGCCATCAGATAGTAGAAGCCTTTGTTCTCTTTTCCAAGCAAGGCACTGGCTGGCAACCGTACATCTTCAAAAAACAGCTCTGCTGTGTCCTAAGAGGATTTGAAATGCAACAGTTGAGAGTCTGATATTCTCATCCCATTAAACAAATTTTTCCCTATAGTTTTTTTGCTATCGTGCACTTTAACTTGAAATCCCAGATTTAGCCTGGAAGGATCCTCCAGAAGTCATCTAGCTTAATCCTACTCAGAACAGCTCCAGAAAAACAATCAGCTGAGGGCCTTGTCTAGTTAAGCTTTCCAAAGCTCGACAGATTTGGCTCCAGGACCTCTCCTGGCCCCAGTGCAAGTATCCAATCACTTTCCTGGTGAACTTTTTTTCCTAATACTTACTAAGAATTTTCCTTAACGTAACTTGTTTCCTTTGCCACTCTCCGCCTCAAAGAAGGATCAGACCCCACCGTTTCTACAGCTAAACACATCAGTAAGATCCTGTTCTTCCAGGCTTCTTCAGAGTAAATGCATCCAGCTTCCTCAGCCTCTCCTTGCACATCACATGCTTCAGACTTCCACAGGCAAAATCAGGATACATTACATTGCATGTTTGTGCTCTGAGGTCTAACAACTAGAATAGAACCATAGTTCCATCTTATATTTATTTAGCAGTTGCCAGGCATTAAGTGGGTTTAGACTTTCTCCAAATCTATTGCCTTAGAGGTTGCATGAACTCACCTGAGCTTTCAGGCCAATTTTGTTAAGTTTGCGT
Source organism: Peucedramus taeniatus (assembly GCA_013400575.1). Classification (NCBI taxonomy): domain Eukaryota; kingdom Metazoa; phylum Chordata; class Aves; order Passeriformes; family Fringillidae; genus Peucedramus; species Peucedramus taeniatus. The sequence continues at coordinate 29,980 of WBNO01010905.1, forward strand.
CCCTTGATGAAACCTTTTGTTCCATTTTCCACCAGAAAAAGGCTGATCCCATGAGCAGGGGATCGAGCCTCCCGGTTTGTAACCGCAACCACGATCACTACATCGCTCATCCAACCATTAGTGATGAACACCTATAAAAAAAGGCAACTTCAAATAAAGCAAGCTGGATAGAGGTTAGAAGGGATGACCAAGAAGCAGAAAGTAAAGTTACACTGACAGTTTCAGAGCTGAACTGAAAGGCGAGGTTCAAGTGTCCAGAAGAATTTCAAGTTTTTGATATTAAGTGTTTAGGAACAAGGCAGACATTAATTTGAGAAGTATTGCATGGAGAAGAAGTGTGAAGGTAAAGAATGAACAGATCTGCTTCTTCTGTATGTCCCATGATAAAGAAGGAATACAACATCAAATGTAGATAGTAAATAAATACAGAAGTTCTCCAGTCTAGAAATTAAATTATTTAAGCATAACACTCAAAACTATCAACGGCTTCTTGTCACAACTGCTTACTATTATCCTGCAGAACAACTCATGAGCCTGTCAAATGGATCCATCCTGAGGCCAGCAAAAGAAAGCTTTCTGTCCTGTTTGGCTTCAAATGAGTGGCATGAGCACCTTTTTAGCACCTATGCACATATAACTGCTTGCACACATTCTCACCACTGACATTCTGCTAAGACCAGAAGTCTCTATCACTACTATGTTATCAGCAGCACTACAAAAGAAGATTATGCCATTTCATAGCTTCCAAAAAAATGGTCTGTTGAACCTACACTCCCACTTCAACACTATTTCTGCCGTATTTTTCATTATAGTAATGAAAAAACTGCTTTGCCACAGCTTGACAACACAGTGAGACCATCTGATGCAGCTGTTTTGTTTTTTTTCCTAACAAGACCAGCAAGCTCCTGAATAAAGATTCCACAGCTTGCATCGTGGCAACACAAGTTTTTACTCAGGCCACAGAATATTTCACAGCAGTAGTGTATATATTTTATTGTTAAATATCAGTACTAAGAACCATACTGTTCATACTACACAGCACAATTTTCCCCCTCTCCTTCACAGGTTAAAGGAAAATAAGCCTTTTTAAAGTTATGAAAAACAACCTATACAAGCCCTCCCATAAATCAGTTTCTAAATTGCCTGCAACAGACATATCTCAAGACCTATTAAAAAAGGTAACTGGAAAAAAACCCCCACCTACAACATAACCCACACAAAAAAAACAAACCAAAAGTACAAGGATTGGGAGGAGATGCTGAGAGTAGTGCACATCCTGCTGCATTCAGCTAAATGTATTCAGTTCCTAAAGTATATGAGCAGTATGTATGTCAGTGCACTTACCTTACTCCCATTAAGAATCCAGTCACTTCCATCTTTCTTTGCATATGTCCGTACTCCCTGCAAGTCACTGAAATGAAATTCAAAAGGTCCTTCAAGAAACCATTCCAGAAGCTGCAATTTGTATCTTGAATTATATCCAGTAAAAAATAAGGTAGATTTTATACCATCCAGACATGAGCTCAGTGAAAGAATAGTGTGACATCGTGAAATAGCTGAATAACAGAAACCACAAGCAGGGTGTGGAAAGGATGATACATCTATGCAACCATACAAAAGCATGAGGTCCCATTTCCCCATCTCTGCTTGTGGGAGGTGGTGTAATGCAAGCACTGACATCAACAGGTCAGCATCCACTTACACCAGTATGCCTCAGACAACAAACCCCAGATAAAACCACATTCTCTACACAGGCTCAGTCCTTCTCAGGAGGCTCTGTGAAAAGCCATGAGCAACATCTGCCATTTGTAGAAACATCACACCAACAGGTTTTGCACTTTACACGTCCCTCTCTCTTTTGGAAACTGGTGAGATCAGCAGTGTCTACTCCAAACATGTGCTGGGCAAGGAGGGACATTTCTCTGAAAGGATTCAGAGGAAAGAAAAACAAGGTGCTCTGTTCTACAGAAAAAGCTAACAGTAAAGCCAAGCCTTCTTTACCAAGATATGTAATGTCCCACTGACTATGCTTCATATTGTAAGTATGTTCACGTGACAAGCAAGTTGGTAACTATAAACTCAGACTGCAAAAGCAAATACAAAGCATATTTGCCCACAGTGGGACAATAAAGAAAAGGATTCTGAGCTATTATGACTGAAATGACAAAGCTGTAAGAAAGTAATCTATAACAAGTTTTTTGAGTCTTACCTATAATGTGGGATACTCTAGTCTGTAAAGTAACTAATCAGGAGGCTCAGAAGGTTTTTTACTGACAAATCAAGAGAGAGCAAATAATGTTGAGACCATTGTTTTAATATTTGGCTTACCTGCCAGCCCCAGGTTCTGTCATGGCAATAGCTCCAATGCACTTGCCTGCAACCATCTGGGGGATGAAGCGTTTAATCTGTTCTTCAGAGCCATAGTTTGCAATGTAGGGCATGACTATATCTGAATGAAGGCTGAACCCTGGGCCTGTACAGTTAACATACATCCTGGAAAAAAATGGGAGGGGGGAAGTTCAGAAAAAAATCCTACCAAATATTTGAACACTGAACTTGCACTGTTACTACACAGAGACAATAATGAAGAAAATCCCACTACATAGAAGACTCAGAGATCTTTTACCATTATTTATAGAAGTTAATTTCACAGCCAAATGGGTACATAACCTACCAGGCAAAAAAAAAAAAACTTTCCCCCAGTCACAAAGCCAGTGTTATTCAATTATCCAGAATACTTAAAACAGGTGGGATTTACATATACATAAACTATCCTTTCCACAGGAAAAATAACATCATTTTGTGCAAGCAAATGTAGTCCATAGTTAGGATACCTTATGGAAAAAAAAACCAGCCACAAACAATATGATCACCGAAATTCTTCCTGAATCATGCAGTACTCACTGCTCCTCCCAGACGATGGCTGAAGAGAGAATATCCGCCCCGATGCCTCCATGTTTCTCAGCAATAGCAACCCCCAGCAAGCCCTGCTGGCCAGCTTTTTCCCAGAGCTCCCTGCTCACTTGGCCATCCTTCTCCCACCTGTGAAATGAAGGCAAAACCAGGGTCACACACTGAACCCCCCCCGTGTTACTGGTTATCTGTCACGGCTGCTGCTTCACACTAGAACACCAGCAGACAGGGTGTTCTGGAACACCAACAGACAACTCCATGTCACAACCAAGAAGCAGTGGCTTAATCACAGAGTTTCTAATCTTCAAGTCCACAGGTGACACTGACATTGCAGGGACGCCAACTGCAAAACAAGTTTGAACTCCTGCTTTCAATGTGTAGCCCAACAAGATTTCATTAAGACTTGTTATGACTCTTACATCAGACTGGGATTTTAGGCAATTTAGCCCCAACAATCTGGATAATTACAAGCAGGTCTTTATCCTCCTAACATTCCATGTATAAATGTACATTTACTCACATAAAAAATGAGTATAACACATCAGTATCTTTCGTCAAAGATTTCAACTCTACCAATGAAAAATGCTTTATCAGAACCAAATGATACCATATTTGTCAGTTTTCTATAAAAATCCTTCCCTGTGGACTTCTTATGAGTCAGCAGTGTATCCTGGTAAATTACTGCTTTAAGGTACTTTCAAATTTGTGTAAATATAGTTGAGGCTTATCTGCTGACAGTTTGCAAACTTTAACACCTCTTCTTGGAAAATTAGTGCCTCTTTATGGGGTTTGCCAACTCAGTAGAACGTTGGGTGGCCATTAATGGTCCAGGTTTCCATTTTTTTTAATGCCTTTTTTTTCTAATGCCACAATTAAAAAATTACATGGTAAACAGATAATATCAGAGACATTCCTCTGACACACCTGTGTGCAGCAGAGCTATACCATAGCTATTTACCAGCAATTAATCAAGTATCTTATCCTACATATAAAAGAGAACCATAGAAACACAGAACGGTTTGGATTGGAAGGGCCCTTAAAGCTCATCCAGTTCTGACCCCCTTCCATGGGCAGGGACACCTTTCACCAGCCCAGGCTGCTCCAAGCCCCATCCAACCTGGCTTCGACCACTCCCCGTGATGGGGCAGCCACAGCTTCTCTGGGCAAGCTGTTCCAGTATTTAAGCTGATTCACAGAGCTTTTGCTACTACACTGCAAATCTTAAATCTCTTTTTACCATCTTTACTTTCCCCCTGATTCCCACTTTCAGGGACATTCCTGTCTCTACTTCACCCAGCACCAAAGCATCTCCTCCTCCCAATAATCCACAATTTCATTCACTGATGCTGCATTTGTCTCTTCACCTCAGCCCAGACAATTAATGTTCTGTGCCTGAGGCCTCCTTGTTTACTTGAAAGGTGTGAGAACAGAGGGGTTCATAGGCCACTGAAGTGATGCAAGAATACAAGTTCAACTTTATACAGCCTCCCTAAGAAATTGTTGTGTCAGCAAGATGGCAAATAGGACCTTCAGTAACTTCAAGCAGAGCCAATACATGTACACAAACCTGCCCTGGAAGTCCATCCAGCACAAAATGAGGAAAACCATGTGGTTTTATGGACAGAATATGACTGTACAGTGAAAGAGCATACTACTACAAGGTTGTGGTTTGAGGATAAAAAAACAAACTGTCACCAACCCTGCAGTAAGCCTCCTGTTGCTCATCCCTGCCCCAGAGCCATGATGTTTCACCCACTCAATTGAGGCACCTCAGCTGTTTGTGGATACACACTTGAGCTGTGTCAGGATCCTCTCATCTAGCAGGGCAATTTCAGAATAAGCCCTTCACTATCCCTTGCTGCTCTCACTTCAAGTAAAGTAGAAATTGCTTAAGACACTACTACAGCTTGACCCTTTCAGTTCAAAACCATACCCTGAGTTAACTTCTTTCCTTTCCACCACTATAATGTGATTGGATGTGACTAAAATAAGGGCTAAAACCACCCTCCTAGCTCTAGTTCAGTGGAATTGCAACACTTCTACTCTGTACAGAAAAGGTACATATTTCCACAGAAACAAAAAATGAAGAAATTCAGACAAAGATGTTTTGTGCAAGTTTCTTGGTAATACATAATTCACCTCACCATGCTATAAGTACTTGCATGTAGCTACAAAATCTACTGCAAGAGAGGCAGCAACACATGATCAAAGCCTTTTTCAGTGACTATTTCCCAATAGTGTGGGAACTGAACTGCCCCCCAACTCTAGCCCAAAAACATCTGTGTCAATTAATCCTAGAGGCAGGGAAACTTTGCTGCAACTCTGCAAAGTGCATTTGTCTGCTCATGGGCCTAAGCTGAGGATGCCTACACTGGAGCTCAAAGGATGCATTCAATTCTGATTATGTGTGATTTTCCTTAATGCATGACTTTCAGAGGTTTGTTTTAATTTGGTAAATTTGAAATAGAAAGCTTGTACATGAAAACTAATAACCTTTATATCCTATTGTATCAGGAGTAACACTGCAGAAAGCATTTTGGGGAAAAATGAATATTGGCAAACCAAAATGTTTAAGAGGTTATCTTACTCTGCGTGAAAAGGCAGCACTTCCTCCTGAAAGAATTTCCTGGCACTCTCCCTGAAGATATCATGGTCTGATGAGAAGATCCTCCGAGTGCCTATGTCAGTCAAAGTTTTAGCAGAAGATGGTTCCAGGCGCTTTGTGCCATGCTGCTCTGTCTGCAGAGGACTGAAAAAAAAAAGACAAATTAATGCATCTGTTAGGACACAGGCATCCCTATTCGCAAAACCCTTTTAAAAGGGAGGAAACTCCTGTGTTACTAAACACAGCTCACATCCCAACTCTGGCACACCACTAGGTCTAAAGGATACCCAGGATAAATACAAAGAACTAACATACACTGCACTCCACTGGACTATTAATGGAGGTAAAGCAAGGCTGGTTTGTCCTTAACACTTGAAACAAATTAAAAACAATAATAACACATATGGAGGTAAAAGAATAAAATTACCCTAATGAACACATATGTAAAAATCAAAGAATGCTTCAACAAAAAAAATAAAATCTGAAATAGTGGTAAATGTCAGTAGTAGAAAACACACAAGGAAAGTATAATTATGAAATAAGAAAGAAGGAGTTATAACACTTCTGCAGGGGTTTGGAACATCAAGGATGACATACTACTTTAAGGCTGAAATTAAAATTCATTTCTCATAATTGTGCATTGGATTCTTTGACTTGCTTTTATTGTACNCCTTTAAGGCTGAAATTAAAATTCCCTTCTCATAATTCGATGAGAAGGGAATTTTCCTTCTCGAATCGAATGCAAAGAATGCATTCGATTCTTTGACTTGCTTTTATTGTACTGCCATGAAACATCAGAAAACTTAAGTACAGAGCTGAGTACATGGAAAAGGCATCAATTTTCCCTTTCTCAAACTATTTTGTTAGCCTCTCAGTTGCTCTGCATATCACCTGTGTGTAGTCCTACAGAACTCAGCTGAGCCTATGCTTATTTACCCTGCTATAGAGACAAAAGTCTTCATTTACTACCACATAAAGTTACTCAGGCTCTGCTGGTGCAATAATCCCCCTAAAACACAGACTCTACTTGCTTCTAATAATATTTGGAAAAATGGGATACAGCAACTCGCTTATTGAGTATTTTGTACCCTCAAAGCTAGACACACAGTGACTCTCTCAAAACCTCCACCTTATTTTCAAAGCTGTTTAAAACTATGTTGAATTTTACTTAAGCCCAACCTTCCGTTTAACTGCGGCTCACACCCTACATGCCCCACAGGGGAAGGGCCTGCCTGCTCCCTTATTCTCATACTGGGAAAGACAACTGGAAGGTCTGGGAAGGTGTGACCCCACTCCTGCAGTTCTGCTGCTGTCCCGGGGAACGCGGTGCCCGGGCAAGGTCGCGCCCGCTGCCACCTGCTGCCAGCACGGGACTCGCTGCTCCAGGGAAGTGGAGCAAAGGTCGGGAGATCATGGGGATGGATGTGCCGGGGGCTCCCGGGGCTCGCCCAGCCCCAGCTGCCTCCTGCGATGGGGGCACGACCCCACATATAGCGCCTGTAACACTCCCTTTACACGTATAAAGAGCACCCGGACCCACAGCCTCCAAGCGCACACTGAGGTACGTACACACATCCACACAGAATGACAGCACATACACACAGCACCGAGCAGTGTGCAAAGACATTCACCCCGGTCTTTACGGAACCCTAGCTCGGGGGCGCTCAGCCACCCTCACGGCTCGCTGCCGTCCGCCCCAGCGCTGCCCACCACGGCCGGTCTCGCTCACCTGGGCTGGGCGGAGAAGGGCCGGGAGCCGGCGGCCCTCAGGAGGCCGCGCAGGCGGAGCAGCCGCGTCGCCATCTTTGAGGACAGGGCGGCACCGCCGCTGGAGCCCCGCGAGTTATCCCTGCGCCCGCCTACCTACGGCCGGAAATCTCTTCCGGGCTGGAGGCGGGAGTAGCGTGAAACATCAGGAGAATTAATGTTTTTCTAATGTAGCTTTGTAGTTACGTCACGGAGGGAAGCGGGAGCAAAGCCGGACGAAGGGGTTGTGCGCTGAAGGCGGCCCGTGTGATGGCAGCCGGCGTGAGGGACAACCCTCAGGGCCACGGCTCCATCCTCCTCCTTCATAGCCCTCAGGAAAGGGAGTGTTAATCCCCCCCTGGGCCGGCATGGCGGGAACCTGAGCCCCCGCCCCTGAGGGCTGCCCCTCACGGGACCTTCTCACCATTGTGCCTTCGCGGGTCCTGTCCGCCTGCTGTCAACGGGTTTTGATTTGCAGAACCAGCCCACCAAAATAATTTAGCACACTTTGTGTGTGTATTTTTTTTTGTTTGTTTGTTTGTTGTTTGTTTGGGGGGGTTGTTTGCTTGTTTTGGTTTTTTGGGGGGTTGTTTGTTTTGGTGTGGGATTTTTTTTGTTTGGTTTGAGGTTTTATTTTTGGTTTTGTTGGGTTTTTGTGGGGTTTTATGGTGGTTTTTTTTTTGTTTTTTTGTTTTTTTTTTGGGGGGGTGGGGGTGTGTGTGTGTGTTTGGTTTCTTTTTTTTCTTTTTTGAGTGCTGGTTCTCCAAATTAGGTGTTTACCATTATCGTACATAGGGGCTTTCCAAAGGATGGAGGTGTTGTTCTGAATGTTACCCATTGCACAGCACCAGTTCACACGCTGAGACAAGGTATTCCTATTTTTTTTAATTCTAGTTTGCATAAAGTAGGGAGCCAGGTGGTAACCCATAAAAGGCTAGCTCCTCATTTATCAAAGCTGTACACTACTTACAGACTTTAACAGACAAAGGCACACATTTTATTACATAACCTCTTTACTGATTAGTACTCAACTCCATATTTGCTAGTTATATCTCGCACTTCTCATGCTCATCAGTCCTCATGTGCAGTTCTTCCCTCTGAGTCTGGAGTCTATTTTGAGTACGTGGTCGATGAGCCAGTGCTCATGATCTCCCACTGACAGAATTACCTTTCCTCCAGTTACTGCAATGCTCATAACTGTACTGATTAACAACTAAAAAAAAAAAAATTAAAAGTTTTACCCAAACAGTTATTCACATCTATTAACGCAGGCATTTCTTTATGGAAAAGCAAACCACTGGAAGTGGGGAGAAGGATAAAGATTTAATAATCTTGCCCATAGTTCTTCATCCCTTTGGCTCCTGAGGTCACTCTGCTGAAGGGGGCACAGTCCTAGCAGAGGATACTCTCCCCAGTCAGCCAATTTGGGAGAGTTTTGAGCCTTCAATGGGCATCTTTCTCCAAGAAAGGAGCTCCTATCAGCTTCTTTTACCAACAATACCCTGACCTACAAACTGATAGATATAACTAGATATGCACAGAAATCTGATAACTAGATCTGATATCTAGAAAGTATGTGTTATCAATCATCGTTAAATATGGGGTTGAAATGACAAACAGTTCTCATAATTGGGGTTTTACATACTTCCCTCACTTCCTGTGTGGCGGTGTGGAACTTTCAGGAATTACCCTCTGGAGTCATAAGATGGCACAAAAAAATTCAGCAAAAAGGAAGTTTTGAACCTTGAGGTTTGTTGAGAATTAAGTGCTGAAAAAGGCTCAAAGTGCAAAGCAGATTGGACCAGAAGATATTTTTCAAAACTTCATAATTTTAAACTAATACTTTATTGGGAGTGAATTGTACAAAATCTGTTGAAAGAATGCTTGTGCTTTGGGTGTTTTTTTCTATTGATCCATAGTCTATACCTGTTGTAAAGTTTTTTAACATATATAAAAAATATTTTCAGCTACTGTGTTCCTACACCTTAAGCCGGGAGATGGCAGTAGGGGAACAGCTATTCCTATGGATGGGGCTGTCTGAAAGCAGCAATGCCTTTTGACCAGGGATGGTGTTTTCAGAGTGAGACATTGGCGATACACAGAGCTGTCTGTATTTGCAGACAGAAGCATCTGCATTACAAAACGGGTTGCAGCCTGGAAACTTGACCTGTTTTTTTCATTTGGGAGTCTGAACTCATTGTATTATATCAGAGTAGGCAGGAGGGAACCATGCAGGAGCAGTTGAGAGGGAAGAAGTAAAAAGGAGGTTGTTGGGAATTACTGAACTTGGATGCCTAGAGGTAAAATTTGGCTGTGTTTATGAGGTCCTGTCAGGTACAGCCTCCTGGAAAGTGCCTTCCTTAAGCTGGTGTAGGCTCCTGGGTAAGCCCAGCACTTAGGTCATAGGTCTGTTAGCAAACAGGAAACTGACAGGGAGATTTGCATTCCCAGGGATGCCAGGTCAGCCAATTTACAGTCTTGGTAGCTTTGTTGTAACAAGAAAATGTCTGGCAGGACATATCCCATCACATATGCACTGTAATGGAGCTGAGAGATGGTAGAACTTGTCCTAAGCCACAGAAAAGTGAACTTTGTCCAGGCTTCAAGGATCTGTTTCTGGGATCAGGAAATACCTTAAACAGACAATGGCAATCAGATTGACATTTGGCATTCTTTGGGGAAAAGGGTGGCTACAAAAAACTGGGCACTAAGAACAACATTTTTCCTTTTTAATGTGCTTGCAGAAAACCAAGTAGAAGTAGATACTGCAACAGGACAGAGAGTGCAAATGCATTGTTGCTCATTACAGATGCTGTTTCCAGTTCAGGATTGTGCTTTTCTTGCAACAGCCTAATGGGTCTTTACAGAGAGGTCTCTGCACGTCTGTTCTTCCTGGAGGCATAGTCACAGGCTGAAATCTCTAATTCTTATTTTCTGCCCTTCATGGTGATGCTTTCTCTTTGTTATGGTCATCTCCCATACCAGTACATGTCCTGTCCCTCCTTCCTGAACTGTGGTGTAGGTGGCTCAGGAGAGGATACGGTTTGCCCTGGGTTATTGGTGTAAATTGTCCAGAATTAGTAGCTCTCCCCTGCTGGGTTAGTGGCAGACTTTTCCCAAACTTTTTGGCACTCCAAACTGCACATTTTTCTGTTACTCTGTGATAAACATTAGATTAACACACCCAGAAAGTAACAATATCCACTCCTCTGGTATTAGAACTGTTGCCAGCACAATGTAAAGACAGCGAGGCTGAGAGCTCCCCTACAGCGTGTACAGCCCTGACCTGCAGACGTTTTGACATTTGGACTTTGCTGTGAATTGGTTTGATTGAGCAGTCTCTTTTCAGTCACCCATTTATGGTTGGTTTTTTTTTTCATTATTTCCATGGTTAGTAAGTCATTGCTAGAGCTGGAAAGGATTATCTTCAGTGTCTGCTCTGCTGTGAACACTGTCTAGCATGTTTACTACAGTGAATGTAATTTAAGGCATTATCTTGCTGAAAAAAATGTACATGGCCTTGCTAGATACCAAGTTAGCAAATAAAGGAATTGTAGGTTACCTGGAGGAAAAGCGTTCAAAGCTCTGTGGGTAAGACAGGTTGAAATGAAAATTGGGTTGTTTTTTTGTCACACTTAATGTTCATCTGAGAAACATATATTCTTCAGACATGAAGACTCTACAAGTATATTCAGATAAGAACAGCCATATAAAAAGACATATCTGTTTTTAAGAAGAGATCCTTTTTGCAGTCTTTCATTCCCAGTGCAAAGTAAAAGAACTTTTAAAGGAACTGAGCAAACAAGTCTCATTTGTATGCTCTTTTTCGGTTAAATAATTCTCCTGCAACTTTGCATATGTATTCCTGAGCTGGGATGTCATTAGTCCTATTATGTCTGCAGCATCATCTGTTGCTGTGGAAGGGTATTCTCCTCTAGGGATAGGCATGTTGCATTTTATTTTGATAACAGACAACTTAATGTGAAAAACTACCAGTGAATGTAGCCCTTGGATGCAACTGTCCTAATTTTTCTCAGAGCTTTATTGTCATGTGCTTGCCTTTGAATGATGTTTGCTATCTACGGTACAAATCTGAAGTGGAAGATCTGCTTATAGACATGTTCTTCTTGAATGATCAGTCATTCTGAGCAGCTCCCTGACAGCTGTTGCCGCCATGTCCCAGCCCTGGGGGTGATTTCTGTCTCTGTATCTGGGTAAGAGAAGCTTCTCCTCAAACAGCCGTGGTTACCTGTGCTCCTGCCTTTTGCCGCATGTGGTGGTGATACTGTCTGTAAAGCCAGGCTGGGGGATGTCACCAGAGGTTTTGAAAACACAACAGCGGGCAGCACTGGCCCCTCTCCCAAAGCCCTTTATTTCCTTTTTAGACTTTCAGTCTGCATTGCAAAGAGTGAGTCCAACTGTTCATGTCCAACATTTGTGATATGAATAGCATAGAGGTTTGGTTTCTGAGCAGGTTATTTAAAGCTGATGTGCTGGTTTTTTTTTCAAGAAGAATACAGTGCCAATTTAGCATGAGTGCCCATCAGGGGACCTCTATGTTCTTCGTCCAACTTTTTTGTGTTGGCATTGTAGTGCAGGGAGAGCTGGAATAAGATGCAGAGCTCTCAGCTTACTTCTCCCTTGATACAGGAGAAGTATCAACTCTCCTTAGTGTGCCTTTGCACGGGGTCATGTGATGTCAGTCATGTGGGCATGAGACGATGTGACAGAGACAAGCAGCAGCGAATGGTCGTGTCTTCAAGTGGGCATGGGCCCCTGGTAACCAGCTCTCGTTCCTCCATCCTGGCAGAGCACCACCACACTCTGACCACATGTAGCACAGAGGCACAGAGCTGTCAGGAGAGCCATCCCCTTCAGCATGTGCCTAGGAGCACCAGGGAAATCCCACCCACCTCAAAGGCCTGTGTGTGAGGTCCCGCATTAGCTGGGAATCAGCAGAAAGAGGCACATGGGAGTCAAGTGTGGGAGTCTCGTGAGCTGAGAATGAGACTGGCAGGTCTGAAGGGCAGGTGATATCTCACCTAGGAGGGATTTTTTTTCCCCTGGGTCTTCCAACATGAAACCTCAAACTAACATGTTTTACAAAGGTTGCTAATCTAGGATGCTGTCCTGAAGCCTGTGCAGGCATATCTTTGTCTGTTAGTTAGGTAGCTGTCAGCAGTTTTCAGCACGCAGCAGCGCCGATTTGGAGCTTGGATGTATGAGTTGCTTAGTAAATTATTTCAAAATCACTTCTACATAAACTGAAGAAGAGTAGCAGTTTCAGGGAGCACTCACAATGAAGATAAAACTTACACACTGAAGGCCTGGTTTCCTCTGTGGGAAGAATTTGTTAAGTCTAATACCAAAGAAGGAAGCTTCAACTACTCAGGTGTTCATCAGTTTGCTTTTACGTTAGCATGTGACACAGGGTAAAAGCTCTCAAAGAGGGCTGTAAAGAATTCAAATTTTCAGTGAAGTTTGTCTCTTGATGGGTTTTGTCCTGTGTAAATCAGCTGCAGACCATTAAAAATGCACTTGATTTTTGATCAACATAGAGCAGCAATTTGTGAATATAAAAGGCACTGGCTAAACACAGAAGATATGATTATATTTAAGGTGTTGCTGAAGGTTGAAACATTGCATGAAACAGGGCTGCACAAATAAGGCATTATCTCCCAGAAAAGGACTACTCCCTTGATGTGTAATAAGTATAGTTGTATTAGGATTAAATTATACTTTTCTACTTTTTATTGTATCAGAATCAAAATGAGTGGCATCCTGTGTTGCGGTATCAAATATTTCTAACAGTGTTTTAAAGCATCTCTGTTCAAGCAATATTGATGCTCACAGTTTCAGACTTCATGTTTGATATTGGTTTGGTATTGAGAAGAAAGCCACTCCATTTGGCTGATTTAATAGAGCTCAAATGATAAAGACAACACTGAGATCAGCCCTCATGAACTACTTTTTCTTCAGAAGTGACAAATAGTTTTGAAACTAGAGTTTCCTAATCCTAAATTATGCAGCTTTACTGCTCTTTAAACAGTTTGGTTTTTTTTTTGGAGGGCTGGGGGGGTTTGTTTGTTTTTTGGGTTTTTTTTGTAATGTTCAGAATACACATGTATAATTTAATGTAGCAGTCACTGGGGGTTTAGATACAGTAGCTCTAATGAATTACTCAGTATTTCCTTCTCAGATCTTCGACTGCAATCCAGTTTACATCACCCTTTACCTAAAAACATTCTCACCAATTCGGAGTTGGTGATTGTCTCGTTTTTTCAGGAGATTTCAGGAGAAAAATCAGGAGAACTTTCAGGAGAAAACACCCTGGTATGAGTGTTTCCTCTAAAAATAAAAGGGCTTCAATAACTCCCTTTTCTCCTGCCAATGAGAGTTGATAATTGATTATTGATACCAGTGGGTGTAAGTGAAAAAAAATAGAACTGTTTATTAACAAAAAAAGCATGTGTGTGTGGAGTGTCTGCAAGGCACAGAAAAGGATGGAATAAATGCTAGATATGAACTCCTGGAAACTTCCTCTCCACCCACACACACTCCTCCCCTACACCCACCCACAGCAGAACAAAAAAAACCCTCAAAAAATTCCCGGGGAAGGAAAATACATTGGCTGACTGCATGGCATGGAAAACAAAATGGCAACTGGTCCATTTTGTGTCTGGGAAGGTGAAGAGGAGTTCACGTAGCAGCCCGGAGCAGAGCAGATGGGAAACCTGTTGAATTTCTGATGTGGGTCTTCTCCTCACAGCAGCCAAAGTTGGTGGGGTTTAATGTCCTTTCTCGTGTTGGTTCAGCTCCTCTGAGGTCTCGTGTTCAGGGTGGTCCTGCTGGCTCCCCGGACAGGCCGAAAAGAAAAACAAGCCAAGCTGAAAACAGTTCAAGGGAAAAAAAACCCTAAAAGTCACCAAGAGCTAGGTGAAGGGGAGGGAAAAAAACTTTCTTGCTTCAAGCTAGCAAAAAAACCCAATTCAACAAAAGGAACAAGTCAGTGTCCCCTATCCATGCTGTCCAGAGCACACTGGAGAGAGAGAGAGAGATTGAACAGAGCCCATGTTCCATATTCCCAGGCTCCAGCCTCACTCTTTGGTTCATCTTAAAGATATCACAGACATTTCTGGGCATAAGGCAGATGATTAGGGAATCAAGTGTCATCATAAAATCACCCCAAGACAGTGGTGTGGAAGGAGATTGAGAAGTGTTTAAGCTCATGGTATGGACTCATTCCCATGTCTTGCACTATTTGTGTTAGATACTGAGACTGATGGCTGTTTATCAGCTGTGGCTGGGCCTAGAAGTCCAGGCATATAGAAAAGTACATTTTCTTATCCCCCATTTAGCAAGAGCTTGAGAGAGAATTTGTCTGTGTCTAAGAAAGTAGCACCAAATTTGGCAGGAACACCATGATGGAAGCTATCACCAAACTGTGTAAATTAATGTAATGCGTTTAATCTACACTGAGGGAGGAAGGATTTCTTTAACAGGTGCATTGCTGCTTTCAAGAATGAGAATTAGGCATGCACCTCCCTTGCCCAGGGGTAGGTATTGAGCTCAGAGAATATAGGAAGGCATGCTGGGGTGGCTATATTCCTACTGTGGTGATTGGCAAGGCTCCTTTGTGATTGTGGAGTTGTATTCAGTTTGTGTAGAGACTGGCCTGCCTTCCTTGCATGCCTTGTTTCACAGCTGTAGCAGACCTGCTAAGAGGGTAAACAAGTCCTGCTCTTATGAAAATGTGTTCTTGCTGTGTGGCCTTCATACCATATACATGTTCAATTAACTGCTGGTTTTTATCCTTTCAGAGGTAAGAGGTACACTAAGAGCATCAACCTTTGCTGTGAAGATTGGGTACACTCTTGGATGACTTAAGGGACAGGCCAGAAGAAACCTTTTCAGTTAAGCAAAAGCAGAAGTGTTTTATTTGTTATCTTCTAAAAACTGACTTAGCTTTTCAAATAGACAGGATGGTTACAGATGAGAAACTCTGAACTGAAACCACTTTTTAAACTAATGAAGCAGTTAATAAGCACTGTCATTTGCATGAAGGAGAACAACTTAAAAACGGTGGTGTTCAGTATAGCATGGAGTAAAAAATGTCTGGTTTTGTGTCAAAAAGAACCAAAGAAAATGCCTTCATGAGCAAATAGTCTGGAGAGCTGATACTTAGAAATACAAAAGAGAAAACTTATTTTGGTTTTGTGTCTCTGAGTTGGTAAAGCTGAGGAAAGTAATAGCCTAAGAAAAAGCCCAGCCTATGGTTTCAGGTGTATGTGGCATGATAACATACACAATGTTGAATGATGCAGAATTTTAAACTGGGTAACAAAAGCATAGGAAGCAATTAATTCCTTTTACCTGGAAGGGGGTGTATCTTTTTCCTATTTTTGCTGGTTTTGGAATTGAAAAATTCCAGGTTTTTCTTGACCCTTGGAAAAGAATTCACTTATTGGAATTGGAAAGAGCTGCTTCTCTTCAGAGAAGAGAGACTTCTTAATGAGTCCTGAGTACCAAGAACTCTTGGTTTGGAGAGTTTCTAGATTGGAAAACAATCTAGAAACTTTTTTTGCTTACTGGATCTCTATGTGTTAATGATAGGGTGGATAGCAATTCTTTTTTAGCAGCTGTTTTAAGGCTTTCTTCAGACATAATTTCTTGTAAAGATTTTCAATTGTCTCATAGGCTCTCTGTAGCCTCTGCTCCAAGCATTTAATACCAAGTGGTGGCCCCATACACACTTAATGTTCTGCAGGGTGGATGAGGGTTATGTTCTTAGGGCTGGCTAATTATTTAGGCTCTAGGAAATGAAATACCACCATCCTCACCATAGCTGTGGGCAGAGACAATCACTGTCATGCCCTGTATGCAGAGGTTGTGAATGAAGGAGACATCCAGTGGGGTTTTCTGTGACAATAAAGTTAAACTTTTTGATATTGTGAACTCTGTGCTATACTGACCTTCCTACAAGGCATACCTGACTACAGGGTTTCTTCATTATTTTCTCTTCCTTTATATCCAGCCATGAAAAGTTAAGCATGGCTGTGCTCTTGAGATTTTTTTAAAAGAGGTTAGTGCAACTCTGCCAGTTGCAGAAGGGCTTTGAATTCAGTAACACTTTTATCATGAAAAGGAGCTCTTTTTTCAATGGGTTGTATGGCAAGGCCTTCCCTTCAGTGCAAGCATTCTGTAGCTGCCAACTGCAAATCTGCATGAAGTGTGAATCAAGTTTCAAGACCAAAACCCTCAAAATGTGATTGGCTTAAGTGCATGAGACTTTTTCTTCCCCAACTGTAACAAATTATAGGTGTTTTGTTTCTTCACATTTTCACGTCCGAGCTTGCTTCACAAATCTCATGGCAACCACGAGAGAGACATTTTCTCTTCTCATTCCATGGGGTTTACTTGTGATTTCTTGGTTCTTGTAGCACAGCCGGGGAAAAACAACCTCCAGTGTGGTGAGGTAGAAGCATGTTAGGCACTCCTCCTCACTTTTGGTTTTCTTAAGGATCTGCCTTCATGGCAGGGAGGTGAGAAGGAAAAAGGTCTGCACAGGGAAAAGCACACCAAGGAGAAGTGTTCCAGGTGGCCATGGAGAACATAACTGCTGAGCCAGTGTACTGGCTTTTAGCAGGTGGTGCTTTAGGAGATGCTGCTTTTAGCATTGGCTTTCTCAAGACTTTGTGCTGTCTCCCTGTCCTGGTCCCTCTCATAATGTGCTCCTCATTGACCAGTTTTACTCACAAGATCATGAAGAGGCCATGTGAACTTCAAAGGATGTTTGTGAGGTTGAGCATGAGCTGAATTCCTTGCAGCCACTGGCCACAATTCATCCTGTGACATTTCTCTGTGCCTAAATGCCTTTCATCCAGCTTGAAACTCTCCAACAAAATAAATGATGCATGTAAACTAAGGAGACATGGTGAAAGTGAATTTTTCTGTTTAAATGTATAATCACAAATAACTGTTATCATTGCTATTTCTTTTAATCAGCGTGAATAATGCCTCTTGAAATACTTTTCATGCTGCTGAGGAAATACATGGATGTTTTTTATGGCTTTTATCAATCTGCCTCATTCATTTCTTAGTCTAAGGCCTTTCCAGAGGGCTGGCAATAACCTTTCTTTTACAACAAACAGTTTGATTTAGGAGTGCTGCTACCCATTATTGCTACATTGGTGGAGAAATGCTGGTTTATGAACTAATCTATACCATCCTCCCAAATCATAGATTTTGATAATGGAAAATTCAGTTTAATGCTCTAATGAACCATGATAGGTACTGTGCCAATTAGTCTAGAAGGTAGATGTGTGTGAAATTCGATATTTTCAGCAACATTTGGTACTTCATTTTAAAGTAAATGCAAGTGCCTGGGTACATGAAATTATTGCAATTTTTTTTTTCTGTTATAAAATAAATGAGAAATAACAAGTTACTAAAGAAGTATCATTTCTCTGTTCAATGTTTGAGTATTTCCTTGTATCTCTGTAAAAGTCAGCCTCCCTGGCAAAGAAGGGAGTAGATTTAAATCTGTGGAAGGATTGCATTGACAATAAGATAATACTTGTGTGGTGGTTTAAAATGAACTGGGAATTGAAATACAAATAAGCTTCTCCCCTCCCCCTGGCCCCTCGGGTGAGAGAGGGACAAAGGTAGAGACTATGGATTGAGATAAAAACCCGCAATAGGATGAAAAATTAAGCAACAGTATTAATAACAAAAGTATGCAAAAGAGAGGGTGATTTAAACACAGAGGCAGAGTCCAGAGTGCTGGTCATTGGCAACTTCTCTGAGGAAGAAACAGAACAAAATTGCACATGTTCACCTTTTTTTACCCCTGACTGATTTGAGTGGTATAGAATAGCAACCTGGTCACACAACTTTACTTTAAACTCCACCCACTTCTAGAGACCTGCAAGCAAAACTGGAACAACTCAGAAGGATGCTTAAATGTGTTTAAAGTCTGAGATTTGGTTGAAAACATGCTGAAGTGGAACAATTGTTCTTAATAATGCAGTGCCATAAGAGGGGAGCTATGTGAAAAAAAGGAAATCTTTTGCTGGTGAAGCAAGTTTATTTCACTGGGAAGGCTACATTTGTGGATTTTGTTCAGATAGGAGTGTTGTGTGTACTGTGGCTTTTTAAAATACCTCAGTACTAGTGTAAAGAAGACAGATAGGAAGGCTGAAAGTCTTAGTGATGTGAACAGCCAAGTTTGCCTGCCAGAAAGATATGTTTGCTAAACTTTCTTCTCCTGGGTTTGCCCTGGCACCATGAGGGTTAGCAGATCTGTGTGAAGGACACTGGTGATGATATAGCCTGTTGTGCTTCCTCAGTTTCTTGGTCTGTAGGTGAGAGGGACAAATGACCAGTGTCTAGCAGCTCCTGGAAATGAGAAAAGAGAGCCACACAATGAGGGTTTTGAGGAGACATGTCTGAAGAATCTTTGCCCAAATGAGTTTGGGGCAGTGGGTGGGGCTCACTGTGTTCAACACTCCAGTGCTGTCTCTTGACACAGCAGACACACCTGACCTGCTGTGTGTTGTTGTCCTGGATAAATGCTCCTTTCTGTCCATATGGTGTCTGTTTCTGCACAGAGCTGCATCACCCACTGGCTGGAAACCATTCTTCTAAAATAAATTAAAATACAGCCCAAGACTGGGGAGAGTGTTGATAGAGTGCAGAAACAGTTGTTTCTTTTAAGAGTAGCATCTGTGTTTCTCATACTCAGCTCCTGCATGTAAGAGGCCTTTCTGTTGATAACATGGTTGACATTTTTGGGTCTAGGATACCTTCAGAGAAAAGCACTGTGAGTTGTAGAAAACAGCCTCTGCCTTTTCCTAGACAGAGACCTAGACCCTTGAGCAGTGCTAGATTGAGGGACATTGCTCCTCTTGCAGCCCTGCTGTCTGAAATCCGTTCTGCTCTGTGCACATGAATCCCTTCTTCGAGGGGCCCCTTGGCTATCCCTGGCCTGGCAGAAACAGCTGTGGAGATGTGTGATAGTGGCTAACTCAATGAATACAGCCTCTGCCAAGAGCAGAATTACATCCTTGGAGCCAATCCTTGGAACCACCTCCTGTTAAACTTTCTGACACTTCCACCTCAGTTTTGTAGGGTGCCTTGCTCCCTGTGTCAGTTGCCAGATCTAGTGCTGCGTACCAAGGACTGGGGATTGGCAGCTTGACCTTCCTCTGGGAATTTAGACTTGGTCCCAAGGAGTTAAACTGTCACTTGGGTGGAGTAGTGGAAAGTATGTTCATTAACCATGTTCTATTTAAAATACAAAGCAAATGTAGTGATGGCAAGAGGTATCAGATGGCAGAGACTGAGAATTGCTTTTTCTGTTCAGAGCCTGAACAGATGCAGGCTGGCTTTACTTCCTCAGCTGCTGGGGTCTTCCATCATTCTTGGAGGGGTTGGTTGTGCACAGTATTTCTTTCCTTAGGTGAACACAAAATATAAGAGAAAGCACCCTTTTGTGAGGGGCACTCCCCAGGAACAGAGCACTGAGTGATGCTTCTCTTACTAGCATGGAGGCAGTAGGTTGAAAAAAGGTCAGCTTTTAAACGGTTTTGAGGAGAATTAAGAGGTTTCTCTGCTCTCCTACAGATGAGGCACCAAAGCTGTTTATGCATTTCCAAACTCTGCTTTCAGATTAGGTATGATTTTGGTGGGATTTATTGATGAAATCAAAGCTGATTTTAAGACAGTTCTGTGTGTTTCTCAAAAAAGCCCCAAAAATCCCTTGTCATTAGGTTTCCAAATCATCATGTTTCTTCATTTTCAAAATGGATAAATAAAAAGGTTTATGTTGAAGTTGTCACTAGCTGAAAGAGGCTAGTAGTATATAAAGTATTTGCTTTTCTTTATAAATGACTGAGTTATTTAAGATCTTATGAGAACGTGAACATTTTTTTTTCAGATATTTGTCTCAATTTAGGGAGGAAATTTTTTTTAAGTTACTAAAACCTTTGGATAGCGTAAAAATCCACTCCCTGTACAGCTCTATGAAATACTCTGAGGCTTGACCTCAATTTAAGAGGAAAGTAGCCTCTTTGTTTTCATTGGTTTTGTCTGCAACAATCATTTGTACTTTAATTTTTGAGGAGTGGGAGTAGTGTAATTAGTATTACCTTGATTCCTTGCAATGAGAATCCAGAGAAATACTGTCAGCCTCATTATGTCTCGTAAGCTGGAATTTTGTTTAAAACAAAAATTTCAATGTGAGTTTTTGAAAACTAGCAAGCTTAAAAATTTGTCTGCTTCTACAGTGATGAGAAGTCATCTGAATTTGTTAGTTGCTTGAGTCCCAAATACTTTAGAAATTAGTAAAACTTGCAATTTCCAAAAAAAAAACCCCGTGATGGAAAATTCAGCCTTTTCCTTTAGGGCTGTGTCTAGCCTTGGACTAGGCAGGTTCTGTGCCCATATGTCAGTGCAGCATTGACAAGGCTGTGTGAAAAAGAGGCTGACAGCATATACATATACATATACATATACATATACATATACATATACATATACATATACATATACATATACATAATGAAATGTTGGTTTGATTTTCAGTTTGTTGCTTTCCCAACAACTGAGATTCACAGTTTCTTGGAATGAGAAACTGCCTGGAGCATGGGTCTATAGGCAGGATGTTGAGGAACAGTAGGATGTGAAGCAGTGTTTTGAGTCTGTTTATGTATCCTGTACTTTTTTCAATTGCCCTTTCAGGATGAAGTTTAATAACTCCTTTTTACTTCTTTCTTCTGTCCAGGGTTTTTTACACTTTGAGTATAGCAACTGCAACCCTTTGTAAGCTATCTGCTGGCATAAGTCTCTGGGCAGGGTGTAATTCACAGGTTCATTTGGCCCTGTGTACCAGCATGGTGAGAGTTTAGATGGGAGATTCTTTGGGAAGCCTCAGAAAAGAGGCAGCTGTTGTTTGAACGGCTGTGGTTTATTCTGGTGCCAGCCACCCCCACTGCACCTGTTGGCACTTGAATTGTGGTCATTTTGTGCATAGCAACTCAATAAGGCAAGGTAGGATTTTAATAGAACAGGCTGATACCCAGATGGGGATTAAGGCAGTTCCATGAACACTTAAGGAAGAGAGAGGAGCTCTCTTTATTTAAGGGCAGGGATGTAACAATACTTCCCTGAGCAATGGCTATTCCCGCTGTTGCTGCAGAAGGGGTAGTTGGCCTCTTCTTGCCTGGTGCTGGGCCTGTTGCCAGTTACAAAGCATTTCAGGGAGGCTGTAACTTCTGATTGCTCTTCCTAGTTGTCCATAAAGCTGTAAATAAAGGCAGCAGGTAGGATTCTTTCCTAGGAGTGCTGCTTACTTGCTGTTGCAGCAATACAGAGGAGATTTTGCTGGGAAAAGTGGCCCTGCAGAGTCCCCTGCAGCAGGGCCACCCTGCCTAGTTTTGGATCTTGCCATCTTTGGAGCTGTTCTGACAACAGATACCAGGTCTTCTTCTCCCAAAAATGTTTTAAATGCTGATGTTGGTGATAGTGGCCTAATTAATTACTCCTCCTCCAAGACCACAAACAAAGAATTTTTCATTAAGATCAAGTAAAGTGATCTACTGGAAATGTCCATATTTATATTTTTTATAAAACTTTATTTTGTATGCATTGTACAGGGAAAATGAATTTACTGTTGAATGCTGTTTTAAATGGATTTGAAGAGATGGGAAAAAAGACTTAATAGCCACAAAGTGACCACAAGGATTTATGGATGCTTTATTTTTCCAATAAATTACATTGTTTCAATGCAAATAACATGGAAAGAGATGGCTAGGATGGATGGACCCTGGATGGTAGAGTTTATTCCATGTAGTTTGCTTTGGTAAAAGCTCGGGTTTTTTAAATGAAAGTGTAGCGACCCAAAGGGGATACCCATGGATGTGCTGGTAAAAAATGGTGGGGTTGGAGTCGTATCATCCAGTTCTATGCAGTTTCCATGTTGATGTTGACAGACTGAGCAAGAATTTCAGGCAAATCTTGAGTGCCATCTGGTCTTTCTAATTTTGGCTTGTTCTGGGAAGGAATGGGAGAGTTCTATTTGAAGTCAATGTTGGCTGAAGAAACAATTGCAAAATGACAAACTGAGCCCTTGATTTCTGTTTTGAGGTGTTTGCTTCATACAGTTGGGATTGTGTATTTCCTTAGATAGAATAACTGACAGTTCACATAAGCCCATAAAAGTTTGTTTGCATTTTAAAGATAGCTGCTGTTTTGGGGTTTGTTTTTTTTATGGTGTTTTTTGGTTTGCTTTTTTTTTTCCATCCTCTGGACAAATTAGTAGCATATAAAGGTTAGGGGGTGGGGAAGGGGGTTGTTTTTATTTCCCCCTACTTGTAGGAGAAGTGCTAAATAATTGGGTACTTTTGAAGCCCTATTTTGGCTATTGATCATGACTGTGACAATAATCTTCTTCAGATGATTATTTTGTTTGAAGATTATTTTGTTCTCAGTAGCTCACATGAGTATTCAGGCCACTCTGTCTTAACAGAAACCTACAAATTATTGGAAAGTGTTTCTTTGATTTCCATTTAAAAAAATCTCAATTGTGCTTGTAGGATCAATGTCTCAGGTTGTGAATTTGCATTGTATTTGAAAAATCTACCAAACACCAATGAGTTACAGGGCTGTGAACAAGAGCAAGGAACCCGCACTCCTGCTATCTTTGCTTTTGGACAACAGTCTCATTTTATTCTTTTCATATTGTTGGGGAAATGTTGGTATCATGGTTTGTAGCCTCTGTTGGCCACGGGTATATAGAAACCTTTATGGGTAGCAAGCAAATGAAGTTAAGTGTACAAATAAGAACATACCATTTGATACCTGGGGAATTCCTCTTAGACTGACAGGATGTGCTTTACAAATGCTGTGGAAAAATACAGATATGCTAGTTAGAAGGAGAGCAAACATTACCTTGGGAAATAACTCTAAAATTAGCTGTTCATGAGCTGATGGCATTAAAAATATGTACCTGGTTGGATTTGATCTGATATGGTGATAGAAAGTTTTAAGTGTTTAATGTTGTACAAATCAAGTTCTCTTCATGCTTAAACATGGTAAGACAATAGCTATTGGATACAATGACTGCTACTGCTCTACAGAAAGTCAGAGTCTAGAGATTTGGTGTTGACAAAACAGCCTCCGCTGCTGCGGCTGAATTGAGCCTTTTGTATGGTGTGACTGCAGGATAAGCATATTGCCACGGTTGTTTTCACACATAAGTCCTTTGATCTAACTCAGCTGGAGCTTTGATTTGCCTGAGCAGTTAAAAGTCCACTGTAATGAAACTGTAAGAGGAAGGAGAAATGTAGGATGGATGTTGAACTTTTGCACCTACCCTCATAGTTGATGCAGCCATTTGAGTCCTCCTGACCTTTCATGAGCTCGTCTACTTCTTCTTCTGTCATCTTCTCACCTGAGAGTGGAGAGAACTTGTTTCATTCTTCCACACAGAACTGAGGCTGAAACCTACAGCTTTCCAAAATCTTTCCTTATTTTCTGAGTTAGTGAAGAAACACCTATATATGACATTAAGCTTAATTAATCTTAACTTTCTTTAGAAGATGGACATATATGCATAGGGACTCTAGTTCCTACAGAGTAAAGAAATTTCTATGCAGCAGATCCTCTACTTTTGTCCATTTGTGTTATGTCACTGAGATGTACAGACTTTTCTCTCTATTCATCAAACAAGAGTCACTCTTGATATCTTGTCTGAATTTAGATGTCATAAGCCTGGCCTTTTCCTTTGGTCTTTAGTAGGAACCCCAAAGCTCTGTTTGCTTTCTTTGTGGATTCAAGCTAGGAAACCCAGAGTCTTGTCTGACTTGGTTGCCTCCTACCTCTTCAAACTGTTTGGACTGCCTTTCCTTCCTCTCTCATGCCTTCCAACAGCAGCAGCTCTCAAAGTGCTTGCATAGAGGATGATCCCTTACCCAGAGTAGCCAGCACATGGCGGAGCTCAGCACCCATGACTGTGCCGTTGCCTTCCTTGTCAAAGACACGCAGACCTTCAACAAAGTCTTCAAAGGTGCCCTGTTCCTTGTTGTTGGCAGCTGCTTGCAGCATGGGCAGGAACTCTTCAAAAGTAATCTTCTTGGCATTCATCTCTGGGAAAAAAACACCAGTTGTTACATGCTAGATATTTGTATGTGTATTCCTTAGGCATATTTGCCCTCAAAAGTGGGAGAGCCTCCCCATCTCCTTTTCACAGCTCATTCTAGCCTTTACTCTAGTCTTTGCCTCAGAAGTTGACAGTTCTTTTGCAGAATCTAGATTCTCTTACTCTATGAGTTAGTTTTCACTAACATCTGATTTTTCACATCCAGGATCCTTCTCACATAGCTTTGTATGCTTGTGTGCTTGCTATATTTTTCTTTCAGAAATGTATGAGTTAATCTTTGAAAAGATTTGGAAAGTGAGGGAACTGCAGAACACAGTCAAAAAAAATCTTGAGCCTCAGCAATAGGGAAAAGGTAACCAGAGTGGGGTGAGTGACTTAGACAAGCCACTGAGGTTGCTCACATATTACTGACCTCTTCAGGGTCTCTTTGATGTGGTGGCAGAGCCTATTAGCAAAAGAACTAATTAAAACTTAAAAAAGAAAACTAATTAAAACTAAGAAAGTACAGTGTAGTGAGTTGCCAATAGTAAATTTGGGAATGTCCACAATATAGGTTTAAGACCTCCCAAGCTCAGTCCATCTAATCCCTTTCCTCTCAGGAGCCAAAAGTTGTACTCCTCAATGAGAACTTGCCCTAGTGTTGCTCATTTTTATTTGTTTTGGGGTTTTTTGGCTTTTCTTTGAGGAAGGCTGCCAAATAAAAGAATCCTTTTTATTCTTTCTTCTTCCCTCCTGGATCTTTCCATTGCCAGCCTTCATCTGGGCAGCAACAAAATATAATAGATGGAAATAGATGGACAGATATTTTTCATTATACAGTTGTTACAAAACCTATTTTACTATGCAGGTATATCAAAGTCATGGTCAGTTATTTCTGGGATCACTGAAAGTCCTGGTATGATTTCACCTCTGTGTTAGTCCTCAATGCTTCCTGCTGGTACCAAAGCTTTCTGAATTGTTCCTCAGAGTTGTCTTTACCAGGCCAGAGGAGGTGAATATAATTTAGCCCGTCTTAATATGGTTCTGCATGACTGAAATCAGAGATCACCTCTTTCTAGGTCCTTGTTAAAATGAGGGGACTATAGTATTTAACCTTTCTTTTTATCTCCAAAAGGGAGGAAAAAGAAATAAAAAATGGCTGCAGTAATAAATGGCTTCAGTGTGCCCAGGTTTTTAGGAGCTTTGGGAAGACCATTCCAGGCAGCTGAGATATGCAGGTGGGGTTCCAGTCCCAGGGCATGTCTTGGCTTATGCAGGAGTCCTTGCACGGGAAGGACCTGAAGCGCTGAGTTGCAGTTGTTAGAAATGGACTCACAGCTCTCCAAGCAAAGGCTGGGGCACTGATGGACTGTGAGCAACAATGAGTGTGTGTTATACCTACAACAAGAGTTGACACCGAAACGGTCCCTACAGAGACCTCTCCATGTCTTAAGCAGGTTTTCCTCTATTCCCCATCAGCATCATTCTCTTCCAAAGGAATGAGTGAAATACCATGTATTGTTGCATAGTCCCCCTCCCTCCCCACCAGAGCAAAAGCTGCCCTCTCCTGCTGTGACTATGGTGTTGCCTAATTGCTGTTCCCCGATCTCAGGAATGGCCCAAAAGACTGTAGGGCACTTACCCTCTTTGCTGGGGTTTCCCAGAATTTTGTTGACCTCTGCATTTGTAGGGTTCTGCCCCAGTGCCCGGATGATATCGCCAACCTGGCTGAGGGTGATCTTGGCATCACCAGTCCTGTCAAAGAGGAGGAAGGCCTCCTTGAAGTCTGCAAGGGAAGAAGAACATTGAGCCAGGCAGCTCCCTATTGACAAAGATGTGAGCCTGCTGTCTCCTGGCACTGTTCCACTGACTCCAGGAGAGTTAGCCAGGGGAATCTTTGGCCCATAATCCCAAGAAAAACTCCTCCCCTCTGACATTTGGGTTTCACTATTTTTAAACTTTTATATCTACCTTCCATATCTTTCCTGGCTCTAATAGCCATCAATAGCTTTTTGATTGACCCTGTAGTTATTTCAAGGACAAGGAAAGATAAGTTCTCTACCAACATTGTCATTCAAGAATAGCTTCCTCCAGGTGATGTAGCAGCAGATTGTAAAAATGTAGTCATCCACTCCACCTGATCTCTCCAGAGAACTGGAACTGTCAAGAGCCTAGCAGTGCAAAACCTTTGCCTGCTTCAGTGGGTTCTGCCTGCAATCCCCGCACCTCAACTAGACAGTGCTAATAGTAAACTTGAAGGTGGATTTCAAATGCTTTTACTGTAGTTTTCCCTTTAAAATTGCATTACAATGGGATGTCCAAATATGTTTGTTCCCTCTTTTTTCTATCCTTTGTAGTTTGTCCCTGCTTCTCACAGATGCATGAATATTCCACTTTTCCAGTGGAAGTACTCATGTGGTGCTTTTTCCTGTGCATTTCCAGTGTGTTTACTTTGCAACTTCACTCCTTTCAATGCTGCCAAGTGATCAGTGTTCATTTATTTCCCCTTGTTGGATAAGGCCTTTGGGTACAGGCATTTCTCCTACAAAAATCAGCACATATAGTTGCCTTCACTGCTTTGCCAGTCTTCATCTTCTGTAGTGAAGTTCCATGTCAATCATATTACTCTACTTTTTGGTTTTTTAGAGTATTTGAATAAAGAAATGTGGCTTTTAAAAAAGAGGAGGGGACAAAGGTCAACTGTGTGACTAAAAAGCTATCTTTGAACCCCATATGCCACAAGCATCTTGGTTTGTGCTGTTGATCTCTTCTGAACTCTAGTGTCTGATGATGCTGTGCTTTAGCTCCAAGTAAACCCAGTAAAATGTCTTTTTCTTGGCCATGAATCTCATCCAGCAGCCACACAGGCTTTGTGTTCCACAGCCTGTGTAATGTTCATTCTGCTTTGGGGCAGGTTTAGGAGTAAGAAGCCACATTTCAGATCATGTCTTCATTCATCTTGTGCTGGGGACGTGATGCAGAGGTATTTATGGTTTTGCTTTAGTCTTCCTTGTACCACCTTGGAGCTGTTGCTGGCACCCAGTAAAAGTGCTGATACACAGTGTCAGCCTGCTAGGCTGTAATCTAATACATCTGAAACTAATCCTCTTACTGTCTCATGTGAGACACCTATAACCCTTTGCTGCTACCTCTATTTCCTTCCAGCTTTTATTGCAGGGTATGAAATTATGGCCTTCTGGACCAGTGCAGAGCTTCCTGATATCAGCTCCAGCAGCTGAGATGGGTGGAGCTGTAGTGATTTATACCATATGATCTGATCTTTCATCTGCTAAACCAATGACATTTAGCTGCAGCGAGGTATGAAACAATGCCAGTGTGCTAATAGCAAAGCCATCAGGAGAGTTTCTCCATTTTGTAAATCCCATGAAGTTTTATGTTCACTGGGTTCTGGACACAGCTCCCCAGCTTGGAGAAAAGGACTGATTTATTTTTGTCTCTCAGGCATGCATTTCACTGAAATATATCTTTGCTGTGTTTTTTAAAAAAAAAAATTTAATGGCCAGACCTAATTTACACCTCTGCTGGAGCAAGCATGTTTAAAGTCTGTCTGAGAATGGTACTACCCAGCTGCTGGTGCACCAGACTGTGCAGATGGAAATAGTTACTGAGGGTGGGCATATCTGCTCCTGGGAAATTCTTCCTCACTCAGGTAGTTTCTGTTTGCTCTGCTGCTTGGTTCAGCCATTGTGATGTTACAGCAGCTGGATGATCTGAAATACGTAGGGAGGCTGAAAGAAATATTTTGTTCCATTACACATGCCAGCAGCTTTGAATTGAGGACATTTTTCCATAAACCCACCCAATCCTTTTGTAAAATTTTCAGAATTAAGAAGTAAGGAAGAGTCCAAATTACTTCTTTTGTGACCATGAGAGCTTGGACTGCAAGAAGAGAATTGTCTCACTTTCTGGACTATACTTCTCCTTATTGCATCGATGATGTTACCAAGAGCAGGCTCATCTTCACAAAGTTTAAGGCTCTCTCAAGACCTGTTTCTAGCTATTCCACTCCCTCTGAATTTCTAGGAAATCCTTATGTCTTCCTTTCTATACACTTTCTTCAGTCTACTGTATGTGCTACTGATTTTTTGACATTTAAAAATATTACTTAATATAGCCCAAATGCATCTCTTAGGCTATCTGAAACACTTAAATTTAGATTTCCAGAGCTTCAGTGAGAACTATTCTTCATGTCAGACTTTATCTCTTTCTAGAAGATTGAAACAAAAAATTCGGAAGTTGCAAGTTGCTTGTGAATCAAAGAATACAGCAAGATGCTCAAGAATTGCAGCATATCCACACCACTGTGTAAGCTGCAGTTTACACAAGTCATTAATTTGCTCACTATTTCCATGCTTAAAGAATATTTTTACAGTAAAACAGCCTTTGTTCCTCCCCTTCCACAACACCTCCTGGCAAAAGTGACATATAGAACTCTTGCATCTTCTGTTCATGTGAGATTGCAAAGTCACTGCAGCTAAGTTAAATTTGCAGCCCACTTCCTCCTTCTGTTGTCCTCCTTCTGCCTATTTCCACTGGGACTGTCAGGTTCAAGAGTTATCTTCAGCATCCTTGTGAAGAGCCAGAACAGGAGCACAAGTGAAGAATGTTCAGTAGGTAGAAGACAGTGTATTTCCTCTTTGTACCATGTTATAAACTTCTCAGTTCAGACAACATGTAAACAAATATCCAAATAAATTACATGTAGATCTACAGCCACCTTCTTGTTCAGCATAAGTCATCACTGCTCTGAAGGCAAGAGTGTGGTGGTTTATACCAGATGAAATCTTAGCTCATTGTTTTATAAAAGTTAATTTCTGAGCCTGTAGCTCTTTTTGAACCCACACACATGTAAAACGCATCAGCTCTCTTGTAACTTACCATCCTGTTGCTCCTTGGAGAACTCGATCTGTTGGAAGGAAATCAATCACAAAAAATAGCTTAGGAAGGGGGGCTAGGGGAGAACCTGTGTGTTTTCTAAAGCATCCAGCTCAATCCATGAGTCATCTTCCAGAAGAGCAAAAAAGTGGCCTGTCAAATGTGCAGAAGTAATGCAGATAGCAAAAGAGCTGTTAAGACTAGTGAATATTTAGCATTTGGTAGCCATTTTGTTCCCCCTCCTGCCCCCTGTTGAAGTTTAACTTTGATTTCACTTACCATTGATTTCATCAGCAGAGAAGGACTGCAGTTGGGGAGAAAAAGAGAGAGAAAAAAGAGAACTAGTACTGCTGAAAATGCACTGAGAGAAAGTAAATAGCATGAAGTACCTGAGTGCTTTCACTTCTGTCTTGCCTAATGTAGTTAGGCCATAGCAACCTAATCTAGCAACTTCTTGCATAAAAATGCACCAGCAAGCCTATTCTTAAAGTTTTCCTTAAAATCTACATCCCAGGGAAAGACAGTGCTGTGGCAAGAAGCAACAAAAATAGTCTGTTAACTAAAAAAACCCTAATTAATTACCATCAGGTCCATTTACTATTTTAGCATAGATCCATTTTAGTTATACAATCTGAAGTAATATTTCTAAACAAGCAGCTTTTTCTTCATTAGCATAGACATTAAATTAACCCCTTAAAGTTTATATCTCAAATTAGTTTTTGCACGCTGTTTCATAAAGTACTAATATATGATATTTGCTTATATAAAAATACGATTTTTCCTCATCACTTTAGCTGGTTGCATTTGATTTTAAAAAGCTTAGGAAATTGTAACCCTCCTGTCGGAAGCTGTGGGAGCTGCACCACTACTGTTGCCTGGTTCAGAACTGGAGGCTAACTGGAAAACCTTGCGTAGTCCTTTAGCTTTTAACAGGAAAAGCAAGCAAACCTAAACTGTCTTCTGGACTGTCCTTCCCCCACCCCCCAAGACCTAACGTGGGCAAGAAGCCCTATTTACTTATGTAAAACACACTGGCTGGCTGCTAACTATGAGCTTTCCAGTGCACCCACCATGGCTGAGTTGGAAATGCAGAGCAGCAGACAGGCAGGAAGGATTAGCTGAGAGGTCTTGAGAGTGGTCCTGCTTTCCTTGCCTTTCTTCCCCTTATTTATCCGGTAGTGCTGACGGCATTGCCTGGATTAGGTGTCAGAAGGAAGAGGTCCCTCCCCTTGGCGAGTTCTTTAGCTTTCTTAGGGCAAAGTGACAGGAGGCTCCATGTCTTGATAGACATCTTATGATGGCTATTTTTAGGAGGCTGAAGAGGGGCAGGGAGTGACAAGCAATAAGTTTGATTCATGTCAGCACTTTCTGGGTCCATACCATCAGGAGGAGATATTCCTTGTCCAGACCTACCAAGACTTCCTTATAGGGAAGGATTCTGTTTCTCTTATAAGCTGTAGACTCAGGAGCATTGAGAGCGAGGAGCTGGCTGGTTCCACACGTGGCTTGCAGGATGTGTGAGATGCAGCTGAATGGTCCTCATATCTTTGCTGGGCTTTGCTCAACCCCTTACATGGATAATCCAGTGCCCAACATTAGATGAGTAGTACTGCTGCCTGTCTGCTCAGGGGGATCCAGTTGTTGACACTGAGCAAAAAAGTTATCTGTCAACAGAGCTGGTATCCTGCTGTGAAGCTCTTCTTCTGCACACACTGATCGTGTTTTCCAAATTTTTAACATTTTAAAGGGAAAATGATCTCTGTAGTTTGGAAACAATTGTATTAAGGTAGTGGCTGATGGGTAGATGTACCCTGCAGGGCAGTGGGAAATCTGTATTCATAATAGCCTGTGATCTCCAGGATAGTTTTCCTCTGGGACTTGGGTTAGGCAGGGCACCAGAGTACTGGGTTTAGAGCTCCCAGGTGTGTATAGAAGTGGTGCTGCTCTGGTGTTTGTGAGGTTGAGGCAAAAGAAAAGCTATGATAGAACCTAAGGACCCCAAAAACTGGAAGGATGACTGTTCAGGGTGGGGAAAGGGGTACTTGCTTTTTGGGTTGCAGGGGGGCCTACAGATAGGGAGCAGGAGGTAGAGGCTGCAGCTTCTTCAATAGCAAAGACCAAGACCCACCATGTAGCATCCCCCAAGACCAGGTCAAATATCTGAATGGATGTTATGACTTGTAAAAGGATTGGCCAACTTTGCTGCAAGCTTCTTCCATTCCCTGTTGCCTCAACCAGATCAAGAGTGTCATGAAGCCAGGGTGGGAATAGTTGTGTGACAACAGCAGACTCCCAGTTCTGAACTCAAATCCCCCCTTTTAATTTCTATTGGTTGTCTCTGCTAAGCAGTCACTGCTCCTGGTTTTCTAATGATGAAATGTGATTAATGAGAAAAACCTTCTCCTATAGCTTGCTTAGTTACCTGGAAGAGAAGCATAATTTTTATGATTGCGTCTTTTCAGTATGTTGAATATTCTGAATGAGAGAATCAAATTCAATCAGATTATTTTACTGTTGTTTCTAAACTGAGCAATCAAGTGGATTTGAGATACTAACCTCCTACCTCCTATTCAAAAAAATAAAAATGCAACTACAAGGATTTTTCTGAGCTTGCCATTTTAGCTGGAAAATGCTCTGTTCGAACAAATTATTTGCAAATTTTTAGAAATATATGGAAATATACTGAGTATGAAAAAAGCTCTGCTGGCAATTTTTTGGTTGGTTTGTTTTTGGGTTTTGGGGGGTATTTTTGCTATTTGTAATCTATTAGCCTGTGGGAACAGGGATGTGTTCACACTGGTATAGCCACAATCAGGTGTGGCTGCACAGAAAGGGGGCTGATGGTTTTGCTGACATAGGTTTAGCACTGTGCAGAGTTCCTGATTTACACTGGCTGGGGCTGGAATTCAGGTGAGTGGGAAAGCTCCTTGAGATCTTGGCCATCAGTCCCCATGCATTAATAGAGAAGCTTTGGAAAGACTTTGGCAGAGTTGAAATTGTGTCTGAATCAATGTACTATGTTGCTTTTTGTGGAATTTTCTTTCTGCCTTCAGCATCTTGCTTTCCAGTGCTGGCAACTGGGAAATGTTCCCCTGAAAACAGATTTGAATTTTTTGTTTGTTTTTGGGTTTTTGTTTTGGTTTTGGTTTTTGTTTTAGGGAAAACTTAGACTCCTTTTCTTGAACAGGTAGGTTCTATGTCTGGGTACAACAAAACTCATTCCAAAAGATGCCAAGCAGAAAATAATTGGAGTGCATTTGTCTTGGGCACAGAAAACAGATACCTGTACGAATCATCTGGTTTAAATGGGCTGTCAAATATTATCAGCTGTGAGGGCCTACATATAAGCTGATTGTCTTTTGCCCATATGAGAGTTTGGCTCAGAGTTCAGATGAGGAAAAAGTAGTGCACTGTATCAGCCCTTCATTTTAGTACTTCTCCTTGAATAAAATCTCTCTAGACAGAGTTTTATTGGGGAGGAATGTTCTAGCATGGGCGTGTTGCATTCACTTAAATGAGAATCGCCCTGCTCTAGGACCGTAGAGTTGTTGGGGGGCTGAAGTGTACTTGCTTTCAGTAAGGGCAGCTACAAAATGGCCTAGATGAAAAATATTTCAAATACTCCTTAAAAGAAATTAAAGGTGAGATTTCCAATTCTAAAAGGAGCTTTCAGAAAATTCAAAAGGGACAAAGAAGTATTTTGCAGTGATCTGCTCTTTGTTCTGGCAGTGTTCTCTGCATTGTCAGAGGACACTGAGTCTTGAGGCTTTAGAGATGATTTTGATATTTCAAGGAGTTCAGTTTAACAAAAACTGAATGCCCCACCCCTGGCAAAAAAACCCCGAAAGGCTGAAGCAACTGCAACACACAGGAAAGACCAGAATGACTTGGATTTCTCCAACCTCATATAGCCCTTATTTATGGGCAAAGTTATTATCCAGAAGGCTATCTGTGCCAGAGAAAAAGGTGGTGTGTTTTGAGTTTGGGTTTTTTTTGTTTAGTTGTTTTGTTCCTTGCATTGTCTGTGGCTATTTTCTAGTAATTCTGTTGCCAGAGGTATTTTGACCAGGTCCCAGTTAAAGAGTGGGGCTGATGGGGTTGTACCCAACTCTTTTTTACCAGCTAAATGGAGACCAAATCAAAAAATTTTTCCAAATTATTAATAAAGCTCCTGATTCCCCACAAATCACTGGTTTCTGTGGCTTAGGGCCCCAAGCTTTGCAGTGTGATGCTGTGCTCCCCTCTTTAGCTGGTGGGCACTGGGACTAAGTACAGCTTAGTGTGCTGAGGGCCAGCTGCCTTGTGCTCCCTGTAACTCAGGAAAGGTCTGGACAGGATGAAAAGCCCTGGGAAAAGGTGCTGCTGGGAATTAAAGCATTAAGGTGCTCCATTTTTTGGTTACATTTTGGATGAATGACAAGAAGTGAATCATTTTAGGAGTTTATTAGAGAATTACCAGCTATTTAAAGGAAAACTCTGTCTCTTTAAATGCGATTAAGACATATCAGATATCTCGGAAAATAAGGGGAGAAAAATCGAGATTCTCCTAGGATACTCATTGTATATTTAGCCTTCTATTTAGGACTGGAGGGGTTTTTAAAATTTTTTTTTTATGAAGTCAAGATAGGATTATGCATACAGTAGTTTATATGATACCTGCTCACTATTAATGTCTGCTCCTTGATTAATACAGCTGCACATCTTTTCTAGTAGACATCATTGAGTGCAGGATTACACAGCCTCCAAACCCCTCTGAAGAGCAGGTTGTCCTTTTCCCATCCCTCACCTCAGTTCTGTAACTTGTGCAATCAATGCCACAGGTTTTAGAGAAGCTGCTTCTCAATTAAGTAAGAATTACAGCCTGATGGATTTAGCTTCCTGCCATATGAGGCAGAGAAATATTAGAAGAAGAGCTCTTGAGAAACTGAGGTCTGTTGTGAGAACAGAGCTGCTTAGAAATACAATTTAAGAAAGAATAAAAACAACCCCCATTAATACAGGAGAGAAATTTGCATGTGTGAGATACTATGAGATTTGAAAGAATAGTTCAGAAAAATCTCTGAGTTTAAATGAATTGACTGCATATTAATTTGACCTTTTTCCTAAGCATTTTGTGTAGCTTTCCAGTTTATAAATTTTTAAAACTTGAAACCTCACAGTTACTTTGCAGCTGTGCAAAAACTTTTGGATGGTCCTTGACGTTTAACTAATGTGCCCTTCTGAAATGTCTGGGTGTGATATGTGCTCTAGCTGCACTCATGGTCACAGCCTTTTGAGCACATTTCTTTAGCTTCGGGGGTGGGAAATGCCTTCAGTTGTGCTTATTTGTAAACATGTCCCACTTCTAATAGTTTTTGTACTTGAATGTGTATAATCAAGGAGATACACAAGATGTGAGGCTCTGGAGCCCTGCTTTTGGAGGGATTTCTTGTTTTAACATGCCTCCCAGTGGCACTGTTAGAGTACTAATGTAATTTAAACCCTTGCTACTTGACATTTAAGTGCTCTATGGTAAACCAGCCAGCTGAAAGTGCTTCTTGGCAGTGGGTATAAGATGTAATAAAGTCTTAGTGAAACAAGGGCAAATTTCCAGATTGCTTGTTTCATATCTCCTTACAGACAACTTCTTTCTTTGCTTGTCATTGGCTAAATTTGTCACCTTCTTCTTGCCTTATGTAAGATTAACTTGAGTATCTTGTTACTGTCTTTTACAATGTCTCTGTGCTCTGAGGGGGCTTAAAACAGTATTTTAGAAATATTGTGGGGTTATTTTGATGGGACTAAGACTCTGCCACATAACTCCTGTTAACTGTTGGAATTACCCTGTGAGCTCTTAAAAACTTACATTTTGTGCAATTTGCTTTCCACTGAGTCTACCGAAGTCTGCCATTCACCAGAGCCTCCAAAGGCTATAGGTATTCTTTTTTAAATGCTGCTAAAGCTGTGAATTACTAAGAATGGATCTTGTTTAAATTTAAAAAAAATGTTTTTCAAACAATTTTTCCAGTTAGCAACATTAAGGAAAAGTATCTACTAATATATGTGGGTAGTCTCTACTTTTGATGGGCTCCTTGCTTAGCAGCAGTTTAGGAAGGCAAAGTTCTTCTGAAGACTTTGTAAACAAAACTAAGCTGTGGGTTCTGTGAGATGTTTCCAACAATGTCCCAAGGGGATGTTTGATGTGCAGCAGTCCTTGTCCAAGCTGCCTATTCTGGGACACCTTTATGCTGTGCCTTGCCTGTCCTGTGTTTGTCAGCAGCGTGGGCTGTGACGTGTCAGTGGTGAGGTCCACAGAGCCAAGGGCTGGGGCTGGGGCTGTTCTGGGCTGGATCCTGGATGGTGTCTTGGGTCAAAGCAGCAGCAGGAATCTCATCTGGATGGCATCAGAGAGGTATCTTTACATCTCTTAAGACCAAACTCATATTGAAATTTGTCCCCTTCCTACCTGTAAGGGACTTGGGACTGGTGACCTTGTCCAACAGATCACCTGTCCTAGGGCATCCTTCTGGAGTCATAGCTGGAGATAGATCAGGCATAATTTGAAGACCTGAGACAAAAGTTTCAAGTAAAAACCTGCTGTCTCATAAAAAAGCCCTTAGCACTTTTTAGCAAAGCCACTGTTGACATTCCTGCTCTTGCTCCATGGCTTCATGTGGAGTTTGTCTGCAGCACAACAGCTCTCCAAGTGCTTCAGCTGACATTTGCAGTGCCGCTTGCCCTCTAGCCCAGGAGCTTTCTGTCAGTGCATTTTAGTGAGTTTATCTCTCTCTGCTTGTATCCAAAGTAATATCTGTTCAGAGGTGACCTACTCAAGTAGTGAATGTAACAAGAAATAAGGTTTTTGACTGCCTTAAGAGCTCTGCAGTTAAAAACAATCACAGGCTTGCTTCCATGCAACAGGCATCATCATCATGCATCACACAGTTACACAAGATTTTAGCAAGTCTTTACTAGTTGGTAGCTTTTAATTGTTCTTCTAAACATTTGAGTGGCTTATCTGCAGTTGGGCATGGCATAATTGAAGTCCTGGGATTTCAGTCTTGAAAATACAGGCATAGGAAGCCTTATGTACCCCTGAACCTAACTTCCAGTGTGGACACTTGCCCAATCTCTGTCTCTACTCAAGAGAAGATACTGAGCTGTATTCTTGAAGTAAAGGACCTAGTGTGACACCAGATCAGGGCACTAGACATTCAGATCACCATCTGCAGAGTGGAAGCCTGTGAAGCACTGCCCTCAGCATCTTCAGCATTTGCATCCCAAAACATCCTACTTCATTTTATGAGCCTGGGCTCTGTCCAAGGGCTGGTTGCATGTGCTGGGAAGGACCCCTAGATTTCCACTAGAAAACCAACATAATTTTCTTGTTGGTAACAGGGGCTAAGTTATACAGATTTGTGCAATGGGAAGTCTATCCATTTCCCTCTGTCTCAGTTGCAAAACCAAGTATGACACATCTGCATCATTCATATTTCGTCCCAGTTGTTGCATAGACCCATGGTAGTGCTTTTTCATGAGTTAAACATTTCTTCTCACTCAGGCTTGTATGGGAGAAGAAAGTTGATAAAACACATAAGCTGTGTTTTAAGGAGTGTACTGGCTCACAGTTTTAATTACAGAATTCTTGGGGGTCTCTTAAGAAAAATTATCTATATGGTCATTTTGTTTTTAGTCATGTTTGGTTCCTAGTGATGGCTCTCAGCTGCTTCCACTGTCCTGTTCTCTTCTCATTTATTATTTAATCTTTAACTTTTGTGCCTATGCAAATCCAAGACATGTTAGTAATAAGGAAAATTGGAAATATACATTTGGTCTGGAAAGGCTTCTGCAAAGATTGAGTATTTAGGCTGTTTCCTGAGTAGAGGGAAATAGGTCTTCACATTTTCATTTAAAACCAAGTTCTTCATCTCTGCCTGCACTCTCTTCCTATGGCTGTTATACTGTAGCCCAAGGTGAGCTGTAAAAGGGCTGAGTTTAGAGATTTGAGTCTACCAGTTGGGTATGCCTGTTACTCAGTTTTACAGTCAATAGATGTTGCTGAAAAATAGAACATCTTTTATTAGCTGCTGTTGGCACTAGCAAATCACCAAATATTTGCTCTAATTTGATTAATTTCAAGAGATCTATAAAGAACAGAAAACAGTGAATGGCCTGACACACCTTTATCACAGCTTCTGATGGGGAAAGACAAACCCAGTTGAGACCTCTTAAGGAAGGAGGGGAAAAAAGCACCAAAGTTGCAAAATGTGTACTCCAAAAAGTCCAGAAAACCAGATTCCCTGAAGGTGGGCCAAGAAGGGCATCTGAGTGGGAAGGTACCACCAAGAAAATCACTACTCGTGTTTGTAAACCACCATGTTTGTTTTGGAGGCTATTATGACTTCTGATGCCAACTAAGAATGAAGTGCACAGCCAAATGTGGCTGCTGGTAAGCCCTGGTGGGCAACCCTCCCCTTACCCACCCCAGCTGTAAGAGGGCTTGGATGTGTCTTTATAAAAGCTAACAAAGCCTTTCAGTGTTTAGCTGTTGTGTGGCTCCCCAAATCATCGTGGCAGCGTAGCCTGACGTTCCCAGTCACCTCTCTTGAGCAGCAAGTTCTGGGATGGCTGCTAATTCCCTGAGGAGTGAAGCACAGCCCAGTGGATCCCCTTGTTTAAAGTGATGTAGGTTTTGTCTCCATGTCTGGAGACAAAATCACTGCAAAGAGCCCTTAGTCAGGATTGTTCACTGAACTCCAGACAAAACTGTAGTTTTAAGTACTCCCTGCCTCCAAAGTTTTGCTGGAAATGGTGCTGTAACTTTTATCATGCTGAGACTTTGGTGATTGAATGGAAGGACTGAGAAATAATTAAGGGACTGGGCTAAGACTCAGAAAACTGATTCCTGACTCTGCCACATATCCTAGACAAATTACTTATAACCTGAAATTGTTTCCTTTCACTGCCTGAACTTTCAAAATGGGAAAAGGGGTAACAACCCATGGTGATTGGTTGGGTCCCCGTAAGAAAATATTTTTTCTGGTATCTTTCAAAAGAAAGTCTCCCTAAATTCTATGTTTTTTTATCAGTCTGAATATGACAAAACCTGTAGAGTTCTCTCTGTTCTACCAGTGTATATTTCTTGCTGCTATTTCTTTTGGGTAAAGGAGGGAACTGCAAAGATGTCTCAGAGTGCAATCTGACATTTTTTAGTTGGTAATATATTATTATTTATACAAAAATTAGCTAGGTTCAGTGGAGTTCAGCATTCTGTTTTCTCCTGATTAACTGGACACAGAAAGCTATCAAACCCTATTAAGTTATTTAGCAGGAAATCTAGCTTGGTTCCCCATCCTCTAGTGCAATGTAAGGCCTAATCTAATTTTCAGACAGTATGCTCAAATCTAGTGGCTTTTTAATGTACTCTTCAAAATTCTAAGTATTTCAAAATGTCTTTTTTATTTTTTCCTCTTCTCAATGGCTTCAGCTTTAATCTTACTACTACTACTTTAATCTTACTCTTTTTTTTAGAAAAATACTGGTTTGGTATTGGGAAAATTAAAATAAACTTGGAGAAGTTTCACTAAATGGCTTAACATCTCAGGATTATATGTAATAAGGTATCTGAAATCCAATTCATTATGTATAGGTCCTATTAGTAGTCTTTGTCCTTCTTTTACCCATAATAGGCATGATTCTTTATGTAGAATTTAGCAAATTGGTCCTGGGACCAATCAGCTTGCCAGGTAGGTACAGAATAACTATTTATAGTCCCACTCAGAGAAACTAGTCTGTCTCTTCATCTCTTAACTGCTTAGCCTCCTTCTCCTCTTTTCTAAGTAAAGATTCTCCCAAAATGGAGGAGTTTTCTTCAAAGGGTCAGGGCAACAGTTAGTGATGTTGGTTGACATGCAAAATCTGAAGACATGAGAATAAATTACAGTGCAGTCAGAAGGAAACCTCCACAAGACTCCTTCTTTTTGTTGCTTGTTGCTTTCAATTTGCAGCAAATTCTAAATTCTCAGCAAACATTTAAGGATAAGAGGAAATCACTTGAAATGCTTCCATCCATGGCTTTCTTGCTCATGGTCTCACCAATGTTTGTTGTACAGTGCAAATGAAAAGAAAATAGGCAAAACTGCCAAATCTCTCAGTTTTAAACTGTTTTGTTTTGTTTCTTTTAAAGATAAGTCATACTGATCTCAAGGCACATGACCAAAGGGTCATCAGGTGGTTCAAAAATGGGAAAGGAATTTTAAACTACAAAAGATGTGCTTTTGTACAGCACAATGGGAAAATATTGTATTTCATGTTTCAGTAACCCCATTCCTGTTCTCATGTACCTACTTAAGTTTTGTTTTGGTTTGGTTTTTTTTTTGTTGTTTCGTTTTTTTTTTGTTGTTTCGTTTTTTTTTTGTTGTTTCGTTTTTTTTTTGTTGTTTCGTTTTTTTTTTGTTGTTTCGTTTTTTTTTTGTTGTTTCGTTTTTTTTTTGTTGTTTCGTTTTTTTTTTGTTGTTTCGTTTTTTTTTTGTTGTTTTTTTTTTTTGGTTTGTTTTGGTTTTGTTTGGGGTTTTTTTGGTGTATTTATTTTAAATGTATCTTTACCAAACAGGTGAGACTGGTACCAAGACTGGTACTTTTTTTACTGGGTAAAAATTAAAAAAACCCCCACTCCAACATACTTTTGAAATCCCCAGGCTTCACTTCTTTGTTAATCATGCACCATGCCTTACACCCTACAGCTGCTGAAACAGTCAAAAGCTCAGGCAGATCAGCAAATCCATGGGCTGAGGTTGCTCATTCATTTCCTTGCAGTCCCCAAACCGGAACCAAACTCACTCCACGCTCCACTGCAGCTCTCAGCCAGGACTCTGCTCCCTGTCCCCTGGGTCCCCCTCAGCACACTCCCCCATTTACCTTGATGCTCTTGAGGTCGATGGCAGGTTCCTTGGGCTTGGCTGGTGCAGGTGCTGGTGCTGGTGCAGGCGCCGGTGCCGCGGCCGCCGCTGGTTTCTTTACGTCCTTCTTTGGTGCCATTTTGTGTTGCTTAAACTGGAAAGTAAAAGTGCCCTAAAAAAATGTTTAAAAAAACCCCAAAAAATCAACTCAAACAAAAACCACTTAACAAGTGATTCCTGGGAGAGGAGTGGTGGTCAGAATGAGCAACAGCCTGTACCCTGGAGGTGGACCCGATGTGCTAAACCCTGTAAGGGCATATATATATTTCACTTAGTGCCTCATACAGTCCTGACACATGCAGCTGGATTGGACAGCCTGATAATCAAGGGGGATGTCATTCTAGCTAGAGCTATAAATGGAATATAAGAGTTCAGGGCTTCATGAGATCAAGGGACTTTTTTCCCCTTTAAAACACAGTCCACCTCCCTGTCTTTTTTATGCATGCAAAGGAGAGGGAAATATAACAAGCCCAGTTTCAGATCTGCTGTTGATCTGAAATTTGGATTTGGATTGAACGGTCCTTTTTCTCATCAGAATTTTAGTTCTGCTTAAGTAATAAATCTTTCTTTCTTTGCCTCCCTTCCCCTTTTCCCCCATGCCTGTGTAGTACTCCAGGAGGATTCAGTTTCAAACAGTAATTTTGACTTTCAAGGCTGGGGAGAGATCATATTTTTCCAACCCCATTTGCCTCTCTCTTTACAGCCCTTCTCTCCTCCTCTGCTTCCTTTTTGTTCAAGGAAGTGTTGCTCAAGCAAAGGCTCTGGGTGTTTAAAAATAAAGCAGACAGATACAGAAAACACCGCAGTACCTTCAGCCAAGGCATCTCTCCCTGACCTGACCCTGGGTGTCTTTCAGCTGTTCTTACTTTTCCTTTCCATCACATTAAGACTGTGTTTAAAAATGAAAATTGCTTCCTTTAATCTTTTTCTTTGATCTTCTTTTTTCTCTCCTAGGAAGCTGTGCCCTAATAGAATGGAGATCAGCTGGATGTTATCTTCCCACACTTAAGGACTTCCTTTTTTAATGTATTTATTATTGTAAACTAGCCATCAGGCAATGGAGGCACTTCTGTTTTCACCTGTTTCACCTGCCATCCTGTGTTCCTT
Source organism: Peucedramus taeniatus (assembly GCA_013400575.1). NCBI lineage: Eukaryota > Metazoa > Chordata > Aves > Passeriformes > Fringillidae > Peucedramus > Peucedramus taeniatus. Next base: position 71,321 of record WBNO01010905.1, read on the forward strand.
GTTTATCTTTCTCAGTCTCCTGATGGATGTCCCCGCTCTCCATGCTCTTCAAGACACACAGCTTTCAGGAGAAGGTGGCTTTTGTGTTTTCACTAGACTTTTTCCATGACAGCAAAACGGCTTCTAACTCTTTAAACTTGATGATTTCCCTGAGTCTGTATGGTTGAGATTTTCCACAGAAAAATCCCAGAGTGCTGATTGTTCCTCCCTTGTCTAGCAATCCCTCTCCTATTTGCTCTCCAGGCTCCTGAAGTTTTGTGCTAGTAAATGCAAGGCTTTTGATGGGGCCCATGTTTCTGTCTCATGAACTATAGTGTAGAGGGTTTTGTACTTAGCAGTTAAAAGCTTGAAGGCCTGGACATCCAAAATCTGGCAGGATATCCAAGCATTTGCATTTTCAATTAGTGTGGCTTTGGTGAGTTTACTTTCCTAGGTAAACTTACCAAAAATGTGTACACCAAGACGAGGGATGGAGAGTGGCTAAAGGTGTACTTTCATGTAGGATCATGCTCAGATCTCTTCTTTGCTACAGCCCATGACCTTGAGCAAGGGACTTGTTGGAAGTTGAGTCATCCCTTTTGAATCAGTAGACCTGTACTGATGGATATAATTTGAAGTCTTGGCTCAGTCTCTGCTTTAGGGGACACAGACTAGGAAGGACTTTATTTCCTATTTCTTTGTCTTTAAGTCTGTAATGTATGAGCTCTGCTGGCTGCCTCCAAGATGCTTTATGGAGGGATTCCTGCTCTGCTAGACTGTCTAGGAAAGTGTTAGCACTGGACTCTGCACTGCTGCTGATCAGCAGGAGCCTGTGGGCTGTCATCCCTGATGCCCCCTGTGTCCCCCATCCCTGATGGGGGCATCTCTAGTGATTCTGATGTTTTACATTGCAAAAGCCAAACTTCAGTGAATCCATCAGTAGAATGAGTCCTGGAGGTGTAACTTGGATGGAAGTAGTCTAAACCAATTTTTATGCATCACTACACCTGTGAAAGTTTTCAGTGCAAGAAAGTATGGTGATGATCTAATAATTTCTATGATTGTCTGTGATTTGCAAAAAAATAAGCCCAAAGGCCCCACCAAATATATTTTTAAAGGAAGAAAGGATTTTAGGAGTGAAGAACAAACTTAGTGGGTTTTTGCACAATTGTGGCCTGTGTAATAATGCAGATTTGTCTGGATATGCTTCATTCTGCCACTAAAGGAGGTTTTGTGATGTGCTGACCCAAATTAATTTTATATTGTTTAGATGAAAAGATAAAACAGGTATGGAGGAGGAGGATAGCAGATCCTTATTTCAATTGCTGGGTTAAGGATTTGGATCCAATCAGTTCTCTGGTGCTGGGACAGGACGCCATAAGTTTATCTGCCTGGCAAGCTTGGGTGTGTCCCAAGACATCTCTGGGAACACGTCAGGTATGTCCCTAGGGAGCAAAGTCATTCCAGGTGATGCAGAGATGTGTCCCTGTGGCATGCAGCTGTCTCAAGAGAGGATTAGGTTGGGTATTAGGAAAAGGATTTTCATTCAAGGGGTGGTCAAGCACTGGAACAGGCTCCTCAGGGTAGTGGTCACAGCACCAAGCCTGACAGAGCTCAAGAAATGTTTGGTCAATGCTCTTTGGCACAGGGTGTGATTCTGTGCAGGGCCAGGAATTGGACTCAGTGATCATTGTGGGTCCCTTCCAACTCAGGATATTCTGTGATTCTGTGTTCTGGCATGGGAGCTGAGATTTGCAGTTCTCTGGCAGTACTGTGCCATCTCACCTTAGGCTGTGGGTTCCAGGGGCTGCAGCAGGAAGGCTCCTCTTTCATTTTTAGCAGCCACTTTTTGCAAGCAGGATTGCCATAGCAAAATCCAGGGTCTCCCTTGCACTTGCTAGGACTTGCCAAGATCCATGTCCAAAGGAAAGCAGCAGCAGCTGGGAATGAGAATTCATGGGCATCTGCCTTCCTGGGTGCACAGCTCCTGGGCAGTGCATAGATGCTTCTCTCCCACAGAGGAATTCATGTTGAGGGGAATGAACAGTGATGAGGCTTCAGCTTTCCCAAAGGCCCAGGAAATTCAGTAGTGAGAAAGGTGTTGGTTGGAAGCCAGATCTTGTTAGCCCTGCTACTCACTGACACAGGGGGCTTGCTTGCTTGGGGCTTGCCTGGTTTTTATTGGTTTAATTGGTGAGGATACAGTTCTGGCCAATGCAAAACTTCTATGCATTTGGGCTGGATTTAGTTGAACTAACATAAGGGAAGTGTGTTTTACATCCAGATCATTGAAGTGATTAATTCTGACACTTCTCAAGTGGAATACGTTCCTTTTGTCAGGCTAAAGTCACAGAGAGGTGGTATCAATTGCAGCACCAAATGGAAATGGGAATACCTGGGCTGCACTCCCTGTGTGTTTGCTCTGAGATCTCTGTCTTTCTGGTCCAGTTTTAAAAGGAGAGCTCTGTTTTGGGCTTCCTGTAGCCCAGGGAGTCAGGCTCTTCTTCAGGAGGAGGGAGCTGATGGCTTAAATCCATACTGTGAAGCAGAAGACAAGATGTTCTGTATTTCAGGGGACTGTGCAAACCCTGGAGCTGTTGGAAGAAAAGGTGAGAAGCTGTTGCTTCTGCTCTGTTTCATAATGAACTGTCTTTGAGATTTTTGCCTTTTGCTGTCTAAAATACCTGAAAATGCAATTAACTTTCTATTTGTTTAGTTGAATTGCTAGTGAGTTCATGGCTGTGTACCAGATCAAGCACCAGGGGAAATGTTGGTTGCTCAGATGGGAGTTTGCTTTCAGGCAAGGTGTGAGAATACAGACTATTTACAAATACCTAAGTGCACTCAGCATATTCCACTCTTTTCCTGGAGACTTTCTCCTGTCTCATGCACACTTACTTTCTATAATTTCAGCTAATGTGTTTTCTCTTTCCTGTGATCAACTCCTATCTGACACCTGTTGCTGTTAAATATTTGCTGTGTTCCTCTTCTGAAGGCTGGATGGCTGCAATGTCAGCAGGAAAAATTACAAGTGTACATGTACCATTTGGCAGCAATCTCAGAAAGACTGCAGTGGTCTGGAGCTGTCCCATGGTACAAACATATTTTATTCAGCCCATAAGTGAGAAGCGGTCTTATTTTCAAATGTAAACACAGGGATATTCATGGAGAAGCCTTCTGAACACAAACAAGGGAGGTTCAGTGAAATTTAACATTAAAACATGCAAATGATATTTTTTTCCAACACCAGTTTAATTGTACATTTCGGAAGACTGTTTGAAGCCAAGAGCCTAATAAGATCCAGGAAGGAACTGGATATTTAGGCAGTTATCGGGAATATACCATTTACCATAATTCACAACAGATTTGGAAAGACTACATAATCCGTTTTACTGTGCTTGAGCAGTTCTTGAACTGATAGAGACTGGATGCATTTTTCCTCACCAAGATGCTTCAGAGTTCCTTGTGCTATTTTCAATGTGTGATTTTTGCCATGAGAGAGAGGGACTGCTTGTCCGGTTTGATTCTTGCATGTTTCATCACTAGCTTTAGGTTTTTAGCCAGGGATCCACTTCCAGCAAACTCTAAGGTCTCAGCTTTAGCTATAATGCTGGCTGTGTGCCACAGAGTGCCTAATGAATCTGCTAATGATTTGGCTTTTCAGTGCTCACAGCATGGAAGCCACTTTCAATAAAATAGCAAAGTCTTTTGCTATCCAGGATGCTCAGAGCTGCAGAACATCCTGATAAGCTGTAAAACTTGTGTAGAAGAGAGGCAAGCCCATAAATTTGCCTGGTCAGCGTCTTTTACAGATTTTGGTCATAGGAGCCTGTCAGGAAGGTGGTCTGGGAGCAGGGTACAGCATGGGAGGAGATCTCAAGCTGACTGCAGGTGTGTCACCAGCAGACAGCCAGGAGTGGCCCCAGGGGATCTGCAGGTGGTGGGAAACAGGGCAGTGATGGGTAAACACTGGACACAGCTTAATATAATGGCACAAAGATTGGATTGCATGGACAAACGAAGGGCTCTGTTGGCTCCAGGGAAGATTTGTCTCTTGGCTCCTTTAGGTGCTGCATAAGGTGTTGCTAGCCTGAATGCAGCCAGGGGCACGTAGCAGTCACAGGGCAGTGTAGGCTGAAGTCAAACCTTGCTGAAGGAGCAGGCAAAGGAATGAGCATCTAAAGAAGGGGAAAGAAGGCACCAACTGGTGTGCCACATATAGCACATGGCTGACTTAGCACTTGTGTCCTTCTGCTCAAGGTTTTCTAATTCTGTCCCAGACGATGTCAGCGTCCCCCAGCAACTGGCAGCAGCACATACAAGGCGCTCCCTGGAGAGCTGGGGAGTGTGGCAACCCCTGCCCTGCTCCAGGAGGGCTGCCTGCAGGGGGAGCAGCTTCCTGAAGGTGTGTCTGCTTCTCAGCCTTGCCCGGGTGACTTGAGGGCTCCCTTCAACCTCGCCTTCGGGCAGCTCACCTTCCATGTGCCATCATTCCCTGTACAAGAAAGTGTCACCCAAGTGCTCTTTGCTTTCCACTGTCCTGTAAAGCTTCCATTATTTTCTTGGCACCTTGTTTTCCTCGGCATGAGCACCAGTTTATAGATCACTGAGCAACCAGGCTCTGAAATGCGAGTGGCTGGCTAAATGTAACAACAGTGTACATGGACAGAGGGTGGTGGAGACAGAATGTGTGCATCCAGTCCCACCAGGCAGGACTCTCTACCAAGGAGAGCACTAGCTGGCAGGCCTGCAGGGGTGCCGTGTAGTTTGAAACATAACCATCAGGCACTGGATGAGATGTTAAATTCTGCATGCTGTCTCACACTGCACGGGATAAAATTCCCTTGGTGCTGCTTTGGGCAACTGGGATTCCTCTGTCTTCAGGGCTCCGCAGCCTACATATGAGCTGCAGAGATTCCCTTGCCTTTTCCTTCCTCTCTTTTCCCTGGAGCATGCAGCAGAGGATTTATGTTACTGCCATTTAGAATGATCTGTCTTTCTTGGATCCCGTATTACTCTACTAGGAGATGGAGTGACTTCAGGCTTGGAAAGGGCACTAAAAGATAGCTCAGCATCTGGCCCAGACTTCCCACATGCCTGCACTGCCTGGAAGGTTTCATTGTGACTTATGGGGCATCAGCCTCTTTTTTCACTTTCTTTCTTCTCTGTCTTGCTTTTGACATGAAGTGCTTAGGTCTTGAGTCAGACCAGGAACTAAAGGACTAACTGACTTAATGTGATGTGGTTAAAGTTTTGCTGATTTCTGTTAGGGGTCAACTGGGCTTGAAATCTAACAAAACTCAAAGGTCATATCTGTTTTTAGGAAGTCTGGTTCTTTCACAAGACCAGACCTTTCTAGACCGCATTTTCCCTTGAGTCATTAGTAAGACTTCTCAATGAGGTATGGATAGCTTTCAAAACACAGAGCTTGGAGATATGAGAATCATACTCTGAGATCATATGTTCTCTCTCCTTGTCACTGGAATCCTGTCTTTGCCAAGCACACAGTCTGCATTTACTTAAATATTGCTTAAAGTCCAGACACTCCAAAATGTGTTTAATACACTGGAACACCCTGTTTTCTAATGACCTGCATGGTTCTTGCTGTTGTGTTAGAATTTAAGTGGTATGTAGCTCAGTCTTATACAAACCTTGAGATGGCCCAGCAAGAACAAAGCTGTAGGAGCCAAAATTTTTCAGCTATTCCCATGTTTAGCAGTAAGTACTTTGGATTTATGGAACCTGTGTAGGTTTCAGATAATAATTTGTGCATTTTGAATCATACTCATGAAAACACTCATGATGGTGTTTGGGGAGAGATGGCCATAACTACATTATCATACAATCATTCACATTATACATATCTCAAAAAGCTGTTTTAAGAATGTAAGTAGCATTATCAAGGCTTATTAAGCCCTGATAGAGGTCCCCACAAATATATAGAATGTATCTCTACCACAATTGTCTGAGAGGAAGCAAATGAACATAAAACATTAGATGAGCTCCCCTTTTCTCATGAATCACTATGATAATGTTTCTAAGCATCCTGTGAAAGCAAGTGTCTGTATTTAGAGAATTGACATGGAAAGATGGAGCTGACTGTTTGGGCTGGAGGTTTGGGAGTTTGAGGTTATTGTGTCTGGTGGCAATGTTCCCTGTGGCTCTCCCAGCTGTGGCATCCCTGTATAGCTGATGCTGTTCCTTTGGTCCAACCTCCCAGCCATCCCAACTCAACGCTCTGAACGGACATTCTTCTGTACCACTAAGAGGTGCTTTCTGGTGGCACTATACCCTCTTGTCCCATCAGGATGTTCATTCTCAGTGCTAAGCCCATGGCTGGAGAGGTGTCTTCCACCCAGCAGGCAAAGGAGGCTGCAGGCAGGGCCTGGCAAGCTTTTCTTGCACTTCTCCAACCAGGCAGGGGCAAAGAGCCTCCTTTCAAAAATTTCACAAGATGACAATAAGGGTCCCTTAATGCTTTTAGTGGGAGAGGGGAGGCTCAGAAACCAGTCATGCTGCAGTCCAAGGTGAGAGAGCACACAGTGAACTTCATTTTTTCCAGGAGGCAGGAGGGTCTCACTGCAGCCAGCCATACGATGGCTGAGCCTGGCCAAGCTGTTTAAAACTAGCTGTGATGGAGCTTGGCCATTGTGCTCTTAATGATTGCATGTTTACTCTGTGTGTGAAAACAAACTTGGTGAAGCACTGCAAAATGTTCCCAATGAAGCTGCTCCTCAGTGCAAGCCTGTTTTTGGGGAGCAGTGATGTAGATGTAAGAAATGTCTCCCTCAGGGTCTGTCAAGAAGCTGTGTTGGCTCTAAATAGACTGCTGCCACTGCACTCCTGATTTAGCTGTAGGCAGTCAGTGACATGGTAAAGCTCAAGAATGTCGCTTTGCTTCTTGTGTGACCTATGAGATCAGAGGTTTTTAGGAGATACACAGTGACTCTTGCAGAAAGTGCTGCTGGATACAGGAGGTGGAAATCCTGTGGGATTGGGCAAGATGTCAGAACACAAGGGATAAAGGCTCTCCTGGGAGGGTCTCTGGCTGTAGGGAGTGACTGAGCACATTGAACACCCTACTAAAGCTTTGTTTGTGCTGCCTGGAGTTTGGCAACCAGTGCAGGCTGCCCATGCCTCTGCCTGCAGCCCTTGCAGTTATTATCATCTCTAAAGTTGCAATTTCTGCAACAATATAAGACACATATAATCAGGTGTTTGGTGGTCTCTTAGAGTGCAATATAAGCCAGGCATAGATATATGCCACTTCTGTTTGAATAGCTAGCCCTAAGAGCTTTTCTCCTGCTTGTTAAACTTCTGTCAGAGTCAGATATTTGCAATACGAGATGCTTCAGAGCTGCCACCAAGAGGCTGATGACATACTTTAGAAGACTGTTACTCCCAAAAGTAGTTAAAAAATGCCTGGTATTGTTATTGAATACTTTTCCCCAAGCTCATCATCCCAAGCCACTCCATTAATCTGATGAAACTGCAACAGTTGGCTGTGGGTTGCTCTGCATGTGCAGGTTTTCAACACTTTGCTTAGGAGGTTACTTCTACCTTTCTGCTTGAGAAATATTAGATCCCAGAAGTGGTAACAGTAAGTGCAGCTGAACTCTAAGTGCCAAAGCTGATTTGGGTGATTTTTTATAGCAAAGACAGTTTAAATCATAGTGGTAAGTACAGTGGAAGGCAGCTTCACTTCTGTAGTTTTGGTGGCTGTAAAATAGGTGGGAGATTGGGTCCTGAAAGGTTATGCTGCCATGCAAGAGTTGTCTAACACAAAACCCAATGTCATGACTTCTTTAAATTAATTATGCTGCAATAAATGCAAGCCAGTGCATCTCCTTCAGAATAATTTGTGAAATTGTTTCACTTGTGTTCATTTTTGATTTGTCCTTTTGAATCTTACATACAGGTAATGACTGATTAAGCTCTTTTATTGATTCTTATTGTGTTTAAGCAAGTTGGCAGGGACAAAGAAGATGGGTTATATTTAAATTGCAAGCTTTTGGGGACTTAGTATTTGTATATACATTTTTTTTGTATATAGCAGTTTTAAAAAGATACCATCTTCTAGTTTCAATGCTGTTCCCTGCAACGAGTGTGCAGGTTTCTTAATATAGTAAAATCATATTGAGATAATTGGGGTATGTGAGAATCAAGGCATCTGGGAATGTGGCTGTGGCTATTTAACCTTTCCCTAGGTGGATGTGTCTTCCAAATGATGTGAAGTATTGTAATGTTAGCAGCCTCCTGCCAGTGCCTCTTCTCCCTCTTCCTGAGTTGAATGTCAGTCTAGCACAGCCTTTATAGAGTACCTTGAAGTGGGGGGCTGTTCTGCATTTAATAATGTCATAATAACCAGCCTGAGAGGTGTGAGGCTGGAACACCACATTTGTGCCTGCTATTGTTGGGGGTGTCTGTCTTCCAGCTGTGGTTTTTATGATCTGAAAGGACTTGAGACTCAGTCTCTTGTAAAATTAGATGAAGCTTATGTTGCTTCAGAGCATCACTGTAGTCTCTTCCATTTTCTCTTTTGCATCACCTTTCTCTTTTCTGTTTTTCAACCTTCTTGTAGTTCCCTTTTGTTGCAATTATGGAGGCAGAATTTTTATCTATCCCTTTGAAATTATATTTGCAATTTTTACAAAGATTTTGTCTAGTGTTTTTATAATTTTAGCAGTAATTATAAAACCAAAATCAACTGTCTGCTGGGGGTTTTAACACTTAATTCAAGTATGCTGATAATCCTGGGTAGCATGTTTGCTTCTCTGTCTGAGGGTGGTGGATGCTGAAAAGCACCATGCTCCCCCCTCCAGTGCATGTTATTTCACACCAGAGTTCAAAACTACCGTTCCTCAGTTCCTAATTAACTTGACAAGTCTTTCTCATCCCACAGTCCTGTTCTTTCAAAAGGAAGGAGAAACCTGAAGACACATCACGGCTGTGAACCCTTGGGGTCTGTGCTGCTGGGAGGAGAGCAGCAATGTGTTTGCTGCAGAGGGATTAAACAGCCAAAGAAAACAGTCCAGCAGAAAGTGGCAGGGGAAGCTCCTGGGAGAAGATATCTGCCAGGAGGAATGTGTTGTTGGCAGCTTCAGCCACTGAAGGTTTGTTTTCCCTCTGATGCAGACCTGCATTCCCTGTCAGCCTTTGCTCAGTAATGAGGATGGTAATTGTTATTTATTGGACAAAGATTTCAGCAGTCACAAGTGATTTTAAGAGACTTTGTCTTAGGTTTTCAGAAAGTGATGCACACTCTCCTCTTAAAAACAAACCAAACCACCCTGTGGCCTCCTTTCAGGGATTTTTAAGGTGAACATCCTCTAAATCAAAGTGTCTCAACTCACTTCATTTTGAAAATCAGTTACTACAGATGGATTTCTAAAGAGCAAGTGATGGCTAAGTCTGTTTCTCATAATGTCTCTGGAACCACAAGAACATAAATTATGCTGTACATTGTGTGTTGCATGATTAGGATTTAAACTAAGGAGGAAAAGATCCTAATGGGGAACAGTGGTAAGAGGAGGTTACAAGCAGACACAAATACAGGCAGGCAGTCTGGTAAGTGGGTCCAAAGGAGAGCTAGGAAAATGTGTAAACACAGAATTTTGGTACCCAGTACCTTGAAATGGTATTGTCTGCAAATACTGGGATGCTGAATTGATGGGAACAGTTAAACAAGGGTCTGGCACAATTTTTTCTGTTCTGAGTTTTGGGAGCAGTTCAAGTCTGCACAGTGGCCAGATCATGGGGCCTGAATCCCCATCCATGAGACAAAAGAAGGTTCTCAACCCCTGAGGAAATCAAAGGTATGGGGAATTTCATTACTTCCAGTTCACTTTAAGAAGATCACAGTTCAGTTTGTTATCCAGTTCTCTCTTCTAGGGTTTGAACATTCTTCTAGTATGCCTTTGTTTTTTCTTAATGCATTTACTCCTAGATGAAGGATGGTGCTTTTCACCTTTCTATGGCCATTGCAAACTGCCAGTTGGAATTTTTGTGTGTTGTCTTTACTTCCAGCCCTAAATTTGTGCCCATGCAAGGCTTCCACCCCTGTGTCACATCTAAAGGTTGTGCCCAGTGATTTAGCTGTGTTGCAGACAGGTAGAAAAATTATTTTAAAAAGGCCTCATAAAATCAGGCCTGCTCTGCTAAATTAATAGCTGGCCTGTCACTTCTTCTAAGTGCAGCTAAGTACTTTGCAAGTTCTCATGCAAAAATGTCTTGAAAATGAGAGTTCATTAACACAACAATCTATTTCTAGGGTGAAAAGCAAGTGCACCTGTATAAACAATAAGATCTGTCCTATGAGAATCAGTGAAGAAAATATGTAAGCAATTCAAGAATACAAAGATTTGATGGACAAGTAAAATACCTTTTACTAACCAACAGAGTAATTGGCAAGAAAGCTATTAACCAATTAAAGTTCCACATGACATTTGTAAAAACTGTACAAAATGAGATGTGTGACTAAAGAATTGTCTTTCCCTGCATGAAGAAAAGGGAGTCTCAGCTGACTTATTACAATGTAGCTGGAGCTGAAGAAAATGTGCCCAACAGCTATGTGAAACTAAAAGACTTCACAGAAGTGCTTCATTTCCAAATGAAGAAATGGGGTGCCTGACCTGCTGTGGAACAGATGGCCAAGAGATCCTTGCTGTTTTTAACAGCTCTCTGAGAATCTTGGCCAGTCTTTGTGGTACCCTTAATTGTAACTCAGTTTCCACAAAACTGAATGATGTTTGCAGCAGTTAGTAAAGCATCTCAAACTTTCATGGTCCTTTTAAGGAGCTAGTGACAGTTTCTGTGCTGGTGGGCTGTGCGTTCCTCAGGGTTCGTACAGCATGGCCTCGCACTTGTGCAAAGGACATCCAAACAAATACTCAGCCTGGCTCCCTGTGACCTACCTTCACACAACACATCTCCTGCAAGCTTCCAGGGCTGGGCATTGCTGGATGGGAGCAGTGAGGTTTTCTGCCCAGCCTTCCCCCTCTAGCTGAACTGGCAGGCCTGGCCACAGGCAAGGAGAGAAGAGTTCTAAAGAGCCGGCTAAAGTTCAAAAGGCTGGCTAGCTAAAGGACTGGCAGCTATCTGAGATTTAAAGAATCACAGAATCACTGGGTTGGAAGAGAACTCCAAGATCATCGAGTCCAACCCATGCCCCAACACCTCAACTAAACCATGGCACCCAGTGTCAGATCCAGTCTTTTCTTAAACACATCCAGGGATGGTGACTTCACCACCTCCCTGGGCAGGCCATTCCAGTACTTTATCACTCTTTCAGAGAAAAACTTTTTCCTAATATCCAACCTCTATTTCCCTTGGCACAGCTTGAGACTGTGTCCTCTAGTTCTGTCAGTTGCTGCCTGGAGAAAGAGACCAACCCCACCTGACTACAACCACCTTGCAGGGAGTTGTAAAGAGTGACAAGGTCACCTCTGAGTCTCCTTTTCTCCAGGCTGAACAACCCCAGCTTGTAGGGTTCCCCCTGAGGTGTGGGATTCTACCTTCTTCCTGATCACTGTGAATCTAGCCAGAGCTCATCTTCTTGCCATGGTAGTACTTTTCTGACTCTGAAGTACAAGGAATAATCAATGGCAGAGTGTGATGATAATGGGTTAATCAGATGAGAAATGATTCACACATTTCTTCATTTGGGAAATGAAGCACTTCTGTGAAGGCTTTTAGTTTCCCAGACTCTCTTTCACATGACGCAGAAAGGCATAATATTGGAATCATAGTATTAATTTTGCATTGCTTTGTTCTATATTTCTATATTTTGAGTTATAGGTACTGATTTCTTCCTCAGCAGCTTTTAAGCATTTTCTAAGTGTAGTAAAAATGTTATTCTTTGCAGTGTGACAAATGCAAAAGAAGCATCTTCAGATTTCAAGCTCTATTTGAGGTCTCTCTGTGATGTACCACATCCAGAAATAATGAGAAACTCTGCATCAGAGATGCTGGAAAATGAGCAGAAGAAATGAGAGAAAACCATAGCAGAGAGCATCCAAATGACTCATTGGAAGAGCTCCAGCTTGGCTCTTCCGCTCATTTGCAGACAGAGGAAGGAGACAGGTCTGCTGAGTCCAAGGCAAGGCTGTCTCATCTAGGCACCTTTCAAACAGCCTCCAGACCTCTTCTCTAAGCTTCTTTCCTTTTGATGAAATGATAATGTGTGGTAGTCTGTTATTTTGCAGTGTGTTCTTCTGTAGTAGGTTTTAAATATTCCTTGTTATAAGTTTGTAATAGTTCATCCCATGTACCCCATTTGGCTTCTGTGATTGTTCAGTCCTGAGTTGTTTACCCCAAAATTCCCACCAAGTGTTATGTCAATCCACCTGTCTGTCAAAGATAGCACACCCTTTTTGCTCTGGAAGGTTCCCTGTCCTTTATCCCATTCTCAAAATAAGATTGGGTTGTAAGGTTTGCTCCTTCTCCTTGTTAGCTTCTCTTGGATAGCCTTTACCCTGCACCCCTACCCTGATACCCCCCTATTGGTAAAGGGTTGTGTCCTCCCCTTATCCCCTCCTCTTCTTAAAAGCAATCCCTTTGCCCTCCATTACCATCCCTTGTTCCTGATTCCCCTGAGGAATAAACTTCCTTGGAACTCCAAACAAGTGATCTCTCCCTATTCCTTCGCCTC
>WBNO01010905.1:84355-160217 GCA_013400575.1 Peucedramus taeniatus
ACACAGATCTGGGAGCTGAGAGCAGCCCCTGCACACAGAGCTACCCAGAACACAGATCTGGGAGTGGCCCCTCTCGAGATTGCATCGGTCTCGAGAGTGAGTGGCTGGAGAACATCTGTGACCGCCGTAAACGCAGTGATAATTATGTTTAGGGAATTGTCAGAGTGTTATGTAGAGATGTTGCAAGCTTGAGTCTAACCTTTAGTGGGTTAGACCTCCAGCCATCCTAAGTGGATGGAGGCTTTCTCCTAATTCCTAGTGGAGTTCTCAAAGCTGCCTTCAAAAGTGATGTGGGGTCGCTGTCTTGAGCTGATTGGAGAGAGGAGTCTGTGGTACCCCATCTGGAAATGATGTGTCTGGATGGGGCTTTTGAGCGACCTGGTCTAGTGGAAGGTGTCCCTGCCCACGGCGGGGGTTGGAACAAGATAAGCTTTAAGGTCCCTTTCAACCCAAACCATCCTGGGATTCTGTGACCTTCCTCTCAGACCAGAAGTGGTAGTAGGATGGCACACGAAACTTCCACCAGCTGAAATTATTAAAGGACTCAGCTCTGCATGGGCACAGCACGAACCATTTACAATTGAAAATGTGTTGAGGCTAGTAATGTAGTAGGGTTTTCTTTTTTCCAAATGGTGCAATTCATTGGGGAATTTATCCATCATCTCTCTAAGGAAGATCTAAGCTGCATGTGGATCATTAAAGAGTTTTGTTCAGGTATATCTAATCTATTTTATAACTGAATACTTTGACTGCAACCTCCCTACTCTGAGTAATGTGATTCACTCTTCTTGGCGGGGTTTCTTAAGAACGTGAGGCTCTGGTATTTGCCTTCCTTGTCCATATTCCTGTATTCTCTCAGTGATATCTTTTACTTTTTTTTGTTTGTTTGTTTGGTTGGTTGGTTGGTTTGTTTTGTTTTTCTCTAATTCCAGCAAAAAGTAGAATGAAGGAGGGAAATTTGTAGGAAGGTGATTGACTTCCTTATAGGTTTTGTGAAAATTGCAGCTGGGAAGAGTCTCAAATCAGGCCCTCTTGCAGTAAAATACCTATCATATTTAAACTGTGAAAAGCAAGGAAAGTATGTCAGACCATATTTCTGTTATTACAGAGAAAGTCTATTTCCCCCTTGCTGACAGCACCTGTCCCAAATCTGGTGTACAGGGAGTAAGTGCTAATATCATTCTCCTGGGGTTTACAAGGTAGTAGTAATTCCACCCTTGAATGCACAGACTGTTCAGTGGAAGGCTAAGTGATTATTGGAATAAGTCAATGAGATAACTGCTGCTGAAAACCAGGGGATTGGCATTGTGAATAGAATAAAAGAGAATGATGATTGTTCTGTTTTAAAAAGGGTCTCTGTGCTCCCAGACCCCAGATTCATGTCTACTCATTTGGGATCCCTACATTAGACTGTCTTCTCCATATCCTTGTAAAGCCTGGGGTCAGCCCTGCTGGAATGGGATATTTCCCAGCCTTGGGGGGGTATAAACACCTTGGAGTTTATCCCCTGTGATGATGAACCACCAGGGGTTCCCAAAAGCTTCCACTGGCAACTTCCCCCTTCTGGTCTGGAGCCCAACCTCTTGCAGATGAATTTGTCAGGCTTGCAAGTATGAAGCACTGCAGTCTAATGGGGTGGTGAGCCTGATTCTGGGAACTGCTGTGCTGTTTCTGGGTCTAATTGCCACCTGCTGTAGCTGTCACCCAGGTGGGGTTTGTCCTCTTTCCCATGGTGATAAATGAGCTATGAATTCCCAGCAAGGGTATCCCTGGATGTAGGACATAATTCCATTAAAAGTTTGTATTTTATGGTGATTTCCTTGAAGTGTGCTAAAGTTTACTTCTAGAGGTGTGTCTGTCTTTATTTTTTTAGCCACTCATAAAAATCTGATCAATCCCTTGCTGTCCACTACTGGGAGTGTCAGGATGGAGGCAGAACACCTCATTTACAGAGAAAACTTCCAAATCTCTTCTGGGAATAGCCCTGCAATTAAGGGCTGCTTTGTGTTTCCCCTGTGAGGAAGCTGTTTGGCACCACTGTGGTCTCCCCCTCACCACTCAGGGGTATCCTTAAAGAGGGGGATCTATAATAAAACCTGACAAAATGGTGGAAATATGATCCACTCCTCAGTGTGATTAAGGCCAGCAGTCATTATGTGGAACATTTGCTCTTGCCTTGTATGCAGCTCTGCACTAGAGTGTAACTATTTATGGGCCTGGCTCCAATGGGATTTATGGAAAGCAAAATACTCCGGGTGGATTCGATTACCGCCTGTGAACACTGCAAATGCTGCAGCAAATTGCAACTGCTGCAAAATGAGCTTTCCACAAGGGCTACCTGACACGTGTCCTGCTAGCAAGAAATTCCCCAGCCATGAGGAGATGGAGTTAAATGGCTCCTCACAGTCCTGCTCTATTTTCCCTTCTTAAGGCTTATGAGTTGGTTTTAGTGCTGCCTCTGTGCCTTCTCCATTTCTGTCTGTGTTCCTTGACACACAGCAAGCAGAGCAGTGTGCTTTCATACTCAGGCTTCAAGGGTGGCCAGTCATTAGAGGATCTATTGTATTTTTTTGGCCAAATTTGTTATCTTTCACCCTCTGGGGAAAGTGAAAGCATTGCAGGGCATCTGAGGGTGAAGGGTGGCTGCAAGTAGTCCTGTCCAGAAAAGAGGGTGGCAAAAACAAATGGCTTTTGTGCCGCTGAAGTTGAGGGATACATGAAAAAGATCTTTATTCTCTCCTTTTCCTTTCTGCTGGTACTCTTAGCGTCCAGATTGTCCAAATACTGGGAATCGACTGTTCTTGGGAGGTCCTGGACTTCCTCCCGTGAGCTGAAGGAAGTTTCAGGTTTCCTTGTATTAAGGAAGGAAAGGTTCAGTCTCCTTGTGTTTGCCTTCTCCCTCACACTGCATTTTGCCTTCCCCTTGCTGTGCTGCTGTAAACTGGATTTGTGAAATGATCCAAAGTAAAAGCTACCACCCTTGATCCCCAAAAGTGGCAGCACGGAGACAGAAACAAGAGTGGGTGACTGAGGTAAGGGAGAGAGGCAAAGTATCTGCAGCAGAAGGAAGTGGCCACCATGCTAAGGGTGACAGCTGGCTTGGGGAACACTTGGGAATACAAAGCTTTGTGGCTGAGGCAATAGCAGATGGTCTTGAATCAGCAGCTATATTGAGAATTGTTTTATTCTGCTTTTCCCCAACAGCTTTTGAGGGACTGGGTTTGATATTGACCCAGGAAAAATCCGGCAGGATTCAAAGATATGCCAGTTCTCTCTGGGTCTCAGAGCAGCCATGCACTGCACCTGCCCAGGAGACAGAGATCTTTGTGCTCATCCTCTGCTTTGAAAGGTTAAATGTGCCAGTGGGTGAAGGGCAATGCTCATCCCCAGACTCCAGATGCCAGGTTTGCAGTAGTGCCAGCAGCCTCTATGGGCTTGCAGAACATTACCCAAGCCAAGCAACATCACTTCTGCAGTAGCAACATCCCTGATCCTTCCTCCAGAGCTGGGAAGGAGCTCTCTGAAGCCCAGCTGGTATGTTGTGATATATTGTAGTCTTTGGCAAAGACGGGGAGTGTAGGAGGAATGTAAATACATTTGTCCTAAAGGGAGAGTGGTGTTTCCAGTTCATGGTAAGGGGATGTTTGATGAGCGGCATCCTCAGTCTTGGAAGAGTTTGCTTGTTCTTTCAAAAAAAAAAACAAAACACCCTCCCCCCTGTCCCCCCAACCCAAATGAATAAAGAAAAATGAAGCAACAAAAATCTACCTGTCAGATAGGTACACAAACAAGCTTATTAGCTATGTCTGAAATTTGACCAACTGTTCAAAGTTAAATCATTCTCCTGACTCCTGTGTTCAGCTGTTGCAGAGGGGCTGAATCCTAAACTGCCCTCAATCAGTTGCAGCTCCAGAACTGGCCCACATAAAGGTAAAAAATACCTTTTGCCAAGGTTATTGCACTGTGCTTGGTAAGTTGAGAGGCACAGCTATGGAGATGCTACAGTATCCATTCACACCAGCTGTGACACTGAATTTGGGGGTTTAAGCCTGTGTTGGCCTGGGCTTATGTGCCTCCTGCTGCATTAACAGTGAGTTTGCACGGTAACACTGCACCTCAGCTGAGCACAGAGATCCCCCTGAAAACCTGAAACAATGCACAGCCTGAGACCCTCCTGCACTCTTGCATTCCTCGCCTTGTGCTTCTCTGTCCTCATGCACTGCTGAAGCAGGGAGATTGCCTGGAAACTCCTAAGGCAATCAGCAGGTGAAGGAGACCTAGGTTGCTCTGATCAATCCCTTGCTGTCCACTACTGGGAGTGTCAGGATGGAGGCAGAACACCTAATTTACAGAGAAAACTGTTCCAAATCTCTTCTGGGAATAGGGGAAACTCCTGCAATTAAGGGGTGCTTTGCCTGTCCCCTGTGAAGAAGCTGTTTGGCACCACTGTGCCAAAATGTGCCAAAACTCAGAAGTAATTAACTGCAAGCCCATCTATGGGAGCTGTTTCAGCTCCATCTAGGCTGGGTTTTTCCTTAACAAATATCTCAGTGGTGAGCCTTGGTTCACTTATACATTTGCCCAGCTGGATTTTCTTGATGCTCTTGCCTGTGGTAGTCTGTTATTTTGCAGTGTGTTCTTCTGTAGTAGGTTTTAAATATTCCTTGTTATAAGTTTGTAATAGTTCATCCCATGTACCCCATTTGGCTTCTGTGATTGTTCAGTCCTGAGTTGTTTACCCCAAAATTCCCACCAAGTGTTATGTCAATCCACCTGTCTGTCAAAGATAGCACACCCTTTTTGCTCTGGAAGGTTCCCTGTCCTTTATCCCATTCTCAAAATAAGATTGGGTTGTAAGGTTTGCTCCTTCTCCTTGTTAGCTTCTCTTGGATAGCCTTTACCCTGCACCCCTACCCTGATACCCCCCTATTGGTAAAGGGTTGTGTCCTCCCCTTATCCCCTCCTCTTCTTAAAAGCAATCCCTTTGCCCTCCATTACCATCCCTTGTTCCTGATTCCCCTGAGGAATAAACTTCCTTGGAACTCCAAACAAGTGATCTCTCCCTATTCCTTCGCCTCGGTTCCTGCATTGGGTTACTGCTGTTCTGTCCATGATGCAGCCCCTGCACAAAGCACTACCCAGAGCACAGATCTGGGAGCTGAGAGCAGCCCCTGCACACAGAGCAACCCAGAGCACAGATCTGGGAGCTGAGAGCAGCCCCTGCACACAGAGCTACCTGGGACACAGATCTGGGAGCTGAGAGAAGCCCCTGCACACACAGATCTGGGAGCTGAGAGCAGCCCCTGCACACAGAGCTACCCAGAGCACAGATCTGGGAGCTGAGAGCAGCCCCTGCACACAGAGCAACCCAGAGCACAGATCTGGGAGCTGAGAGCAGCCCCTGCACAAAGCACTACCCAGAGCACAGATCTGGGAGCTGAGAGCAGCCCCTGCACACAGAGCAACCCAGGACACAGATCTGGGAGCTGAGAGCAGCCCCTGCACACAGAGCAACCCAGGACACAGATCTGGGAGCTGAGAGCAGCCCCTGCACACAGAGCTACCCAGAGCACAGATCTGGGAGCAGCCCCTCTTGAGACTGCGTTGGTCTGGAGAACATCTCCTGTGACCACTGTAACGCAGTGTCACTTGCCCTTTTGGGATGTCCCCAGTCCCTATGGCATTCTAAGGCAAGGTATGTTCGGTGCAGCAGACTTCCAAGAGTGAAGGGCAACCTTCACTGGAAAAGGGATTTGGCTTTCTATTCCCTGCAGGTTGGGAGTAGTTGGTGGCAGGGCTTGTGTAATGTCTGTAAAGCTGACGTGGGGAAATGAAGTATTTTCACCCAGTATGTGGAGCGTTTCCCTAATCACCTGAGCATGAGTTGTCCTCACCTATGGGGAGCTTGGGTGGCTTCAGGCAGGACTGGGAAAGATTGCCTTTTTTTTTTTTTCCCCAGAGGTGTATAGACTCAGAGGCCGTGCATTTCAGAAGGGCTCCCATGATTCTCACACGTGTCATTCCACACAGTATTCAAATACAACCTCTCTCGTGTGGGATTTTTTGCTTTGAGTATTCAGCTCCTCCTTTCCCAGAAGCCGAACCCGAGCTCCCCCAAGGTAGGACCGAGCAGCTGAGGAGTGCGGGTATGTGAAGTGACAGGGTGGCCGCTGCTGTCAGGCTGCATTGCCACCTGCTGGGGACACCAACGTCCTCCTGCGAGGGGTCCCCAAGCTAACACCCTGCCACGCTGAGCCTGGCTGGGTTCCAGCCTTTTTCCTCAGGTGCTTATTTTGAGCTGATCTGCTGCCTCTTGCTTTGTTGGAGTTTGTCTTCAGGCACTAATAACATGCAAGTTGTAACTCCGGGGTTTAAATTTCCTGGTTTGGGTATTGGCCTTCAAGTTTCTTTCATGGATGCAGCCAAAGGAATGCAGGGGACACTTTGGCCAAAGGACTCAGACATTCTGGGCAGGAACATTGAGGAACTTGTGTTGTTCTTCTCAATGTAAAAAAAAAAAAGTAATTAAAAAATATCTTGCTAAGAATTATCTGTATCTGCTGGGAACTGGCCTGGAGCAGGATTTGTGGTCTTGTTGGGACCCAGCCATGTTCCCTTGGGTGTTGCCATCAAAGAACCCCCCCTCAGATTTGGCCAAGCTATTACACTGAGGTGCAAAAACATGGACAAAAAGAAATAGGGGAAGTCAGAAAGATGAGACAGTGGTGCAGTGAGGTCTGGCTGGATAACTTGTGTAAGCCAGCAGCTTTGCGCCCCACTGGCTGCTTCTCCCAGAGCTGCTTTTTTGGGATGTGCCACCCTTATTCTCCACCTGGCTCAGCTCCAAGCCTGTCAGGTAAAAGCAGTCTGTTCTGGGGCAGAGGGGATGAGCTGGGGTTTGTGGAGGCTGAGATCTCTTCTGCTCTGCTTTTCCCATATTAACTTTAGTAGAGCATCTGCCATGCCATAAGCCAGCAGCCTACTCCAAAGTGGTTTCAAAGGGAAACCAGTGTGCATCAAATCCCTGCAGTGGTAGTTCCTAAATGGATTCATCAGCTCAGTGTGTCTGACTGAGAAGGCTACAGGGGCTCAGGACAGCTCATAGCAGCATTTTTTGGCAAAAACTTTAAATAATGTTAGCCACTAATTTAGTGTCTGTGCTGATAGCTGTTAGTGGGGATTTTAAAAGTTAGTATGTAGGAATGAGAAATGAAGTGATTCAGGCAGAGACAACACTATCTGTTGCTCTCTTGCACTGTCTCTATGTCACATCTTCGACAGCTGAGGCTGCTGTCAGCTCCTGAGAGCTGAAACCATGCTGGGCTCTTGGGGGACATGCACACATACAGATGGCATTTGGTTAACAGTCTTTGGGATGTTTTTCATCTTGCTGATCACACAGGAGGTGAACACAAACTGAGCCAGCTGATAAAGCATTCAAAATATGTTTTTTACTTGTTTCTTGGGAATATAGGTTATTTTATATGTTTTTTATTTTTGTTTTTTAAACAGGCCACCACCATGGACAAACACAACCAGCAACAAGTGTCAAATGTCTACACTTCTGATCAAGTTTTTCTCAGGTGGCTTGTTGAAACAGGACCAGTTGAATTTTCAAACCTTGTCTTGGTCCTGCTCCCTCCCCTTGGCACAAAGGTGGGTGGAAGTGGGCAGCACCACACCAAACCCCTGTATGAGAAAGGAAGGGTAACCAGAGAAACTGCACCATGCTGTTTTCTCATCATCATTGCTGGACCCCTTCCTCAAGACCTTTACCACAAACCTTAATAGAAACTAAGGAAAACCAGGTTGTGTAGGACTTCAAGCAACTTAATATCTGCTTGTGCTGGGGGCAGGATCACCTTTATCCACACCACTCCCAACAGCTTGGTCTTAGAGCCCTTGCTGCTGGACAGTCACAGCCTCCCCGAGGTGCCCTGCCCTGCTCCTCCTTTCACTACACAGGAAGGTGCTTTTTTAGGAGGATCCACCTCTTCCTTCTGGTGACCAGCACTGCACACAGGTGTATTTTGGTGCAACTAACAGTAACCTGCAGGACTGTGGTCTCCAATGGAAGCCACAGAGGGAGGATGCAGCCTTGGATGGAGACACCAGTGCAAAAGGATGTCCTGAAATGAAAGCACAGCCTGCAAGTGAAAGCTCAGGACTGGCCTTGATGGATTGGAGATGAGGGAAAAACGTGAAATAGTCTTAACACTCAAGGTGGGTGGAAGGCCACTGAGCCTCCAGGAGCTGCCAGCACAGCACAGCTGCTATGGGATATGTTGATCTCTTCAGACATGAATCCTGGTCACAAAGCAGGAGGTAGAAATAACCCAAAGTTTGGTTGTTTCAGCATTTTTATTAGACAGTGCTCCACTCAACAGTTGTACACATGGCCCTGATGCTCCCCTGATCAGTGCACAAACCTTGAGAGATCATGCTCTCATGCCACCATGACCCAGGCTGCACAAACCATCTCCTTTTGCAGAAGTGGTGCCCAGGACAAACCCAGGCTCAGAGCAGTGTCCCTGCACTGCCATCACACCAGCCAAGCTGGGAGGTAACTTCGAGTGCTGTTTGATTAGGCAACTCCTCTCTGCTTCCCAGTCACCTCCCTGTGCTGCTTAGGTCCTGTGAATGACAGGGGATGCCTGCTGCTGTGTCCACATGAGCCTGAGGCTTCTGACAGGAGTGCCCACCCTCAAGGAGATGAGCTTTTCTTCAATTCAGGTTTTTTTTGATGGACTTTCAGAAACCTATGAGGGCAGCAGGAGTGTGGGCTTTGAAGAAACAAGTCAGCCTTCCAGGGCTGGTTTCTGCTCCTTGCCTACTCAGGAGATTCTCGTGGAGCTCCCTGTGCCACTGGAGCTCAGCTGCCCTGCATTCAGGCACGTGTGAGTGTAACCCTGCCAGCTTTGGTGGTCCTGCTTTGCCATTGCTGGCCCAGGAGAGTGGCTGTGCTGCCCTGCAATTTCTCCCCTGCCCTTCTGGGACTTTGAGGCGCTCAGCAGCTCAGCCCCTGAAAGACCAAAACCCGTGGCCACGTTGGTGCAGGCTGAGGAGCTGCTCTCAAACAAAGCTGTGTAGCTACATCTGTAAACTTCCCTGAGCTCAGTGTTTAGCTCATGCTCAGTGCTAAGAAAGTGGTTTACAGAGTCATGTCCCAAATTTCTGTGAACTGGTGCAGCATCAGCTAAGGATGGAAAAGCAGATTTACTCCTTGCAAGTACCTGATCAGCCTGACACACCAAAGCCAGTTAACCTATAGTGCAGATTTTCCAGTTGGGTAGATGAGTGGTTGCAAATCAAACTACAACAAGCAGTAACAAGGCAAACAAGTGACTCGAATTATCCAGGTTTGGGAAAGCTTATAAAAGAAAACATGTAAATAACATCTATACAGCTAATAGGTTAAACACTGTCAGAACTCAGTGGCATACACTTCTTTTCCCTTGTTGCTGCTGGTGGGCACCTGGCACCACCCAATGCACAAATTTAAATAGAGACTGCAAAATAAACTCTCAAAGCTAACAAGAAGAGACCACAAAAGCAAGCATGCTTAGCTCACTTTTGGACTGGAGTTTGCCATTGGATGACCAATGGACTAGCAAGGTTTAATGTAAGACGGCAGTGGGTTACTTGTCTGTCACTGGAACAAACTCACAGAAGAGCTATACATAGCCTTTGCCTTTAGAGCAGATAGGTGTAAACTCAGGACAAGCCTTTGGCATGTCAGTTCCAGCTCTGCCAGTTGCAAGAAGATATTAAAAATAGATATAAGACTCCACAGTCCATCACATTCGCTTCACGTGGCACAGCCCAGATACTGAAACATCTGCTCTCTGGGTGCTCAGAAAGAAAACACCTGAAAACAACTTCCAGGGCAATAGTCTCAGTTTTCCATCTGTTGTTCTCCAAAGGCAGCTAAATTCCTGCAACTATTTATTAGCACAAAAAGAAGTTAAATATCCCAGGTTACATTCAATAGAAAACTTCTTCCCAAAAATGGGATACAGGACATAGCGAAACTCTGTAGCCAACAAAATACTGTACAGTTCTCCCTGCTCCCACCTGCAGCCCTGAGTTTTTAAGGGACACCAGCAAAACCTGCATTCTGTGTTTTAAACTAAACAATGTAATGAGACAACTAGAAATGTTAGAGAACTCAGCATGCCCTCGGGAGGATGGATTTACGTTCAGTTAGGTGAACAACGATGAGTTCAGAAAAAGGAGAAAGCAGACTTGAACTGCGTTTCCAAGTGCAGAAGGATACAGGGCAGCAAACTGCCAAGCAGGATTCAGATTTAGAGTTCAAATGCAGGGAACTTGGCCTTGGTAGGCACCAACAGGTCAGCAAGAAAGTAAATTGTTCCAGCCATTCCTGAGGATGAAAAAAACACACTGTGCTTCAGAGAAATTCCCTTTGGGCACTGTTTTTCTCAGTTATCCAGGGAGTGAATGAGTTATGAAGACAGAAGAGGTCCTAAATAATTTTCAAGGTCTGAGCCCAGGTTTCCTGAGCAACTTTGGTACTTCAGTGGGGAAAAGCATTTTGAAGTTAATCAAATGTTGAAAAGCACCTAGCAAAATGCCATGAGTCTTTACCCCAGTCCAGCTCCCTCCCTTCTGCTTTACCCATCCACAAGTTCAACACTGGGCAGCTTTGTCAAACTCTGGTCCTTGAGACACTGCTGCCCAAGGTCCTGACTGATGGAACTTCTGCTGTTCCTTGGCCTGCAGCAGCTTGGGGACATTAAGGTTAACTGAAGGGCTGGCTCCTTCAGCAAATACCCGCTGATGGCAGATTTGGGGAGAGCTATTAGCAGGAGGCACAAAATGCCATAGGATCCAACAAGGCCCACAAAAGCAGCCCCATTTGTTCCTCACCTTTAGAATCAAACTGGAACACTCGTGAAGGATTTCAATCCTTAAAAATGACAGTAAAGAGACTGTCTGAGAAGCCAGGCTACAAATAACCAAAAGGAAGCCTGTAGCCATGAAAGAATTCCCCTTGAGATCTGTATGCAAAAATCAATGTGGGAGGCCTAAGAGGACAAGATGCTCCAGCTAAGACATTGGCCTGTGCTACAGGGAGACTGCTTCTGGGAAAGGGTAGAAAAACCCAGTGGGTACAATTTCCTTTCCATCCTCTACATTGAGTTTTGCAAAGACTCCAGTGGAGTGCGTATTCTGTTTTCCTTGGTGCTAGGACAGCTTAGATCCAGGAACAAAACACAAGGCAAGAGACTGAGATTACCTTCAAAGAGAGAGAATGGTGTGTCTGGAGTCCGGCACCCATGCTGCCCATAGCTTAAACACCACTCTGCAAACTGAGAAAAGAGGTACAAGAAGTGTTCAAATTTGGTTAAAGGCAAGTCTTGAAAAGAAAATATTATCCCTTGTCTCCATACTACCCCCTGCAGAGCAAGGCTTCTGAGGGAAATCCCTTCTGTACAGGCTGTCAGACAGTGACTGCACTGTTGAAGGACTACTCTGGTGCAGCTGGTCAGATCTAGCTGTATGTCTGTCCCACTAGAAATTGGGTTGCAAAGGCAGTGATGTGGAAGGCAGAAGTGAATAAGCCCCTCTACTGCCTCACACACACTCTTACCTTGCAGGCCCTGTAGAGGTATTTCATGTTCTGAGTGAGGTTGTACAGTGCCAGGAAGGCATAAGCATTGCCAGCTGTGCCATGGCACAGCCCGTAGCCTTTCTTCAGTAACCCGTACTGCCAGATCACTTCTGCACACTGCAGGGCATCATTCAGGTACTGCTGCTCTCCAAAGACCTGTGGAGACAAGAAACAGTTGTCCTTGCTGAGACAATGTCCTCCAAACAAAGAGCATCCCTGTGGGATGCAGAGCCTTGGGTGTCCTGCTGAAGTGACTCTGCTGTTTGCTTTTTAAGGATGATATTTTTGATATCCTGAGTGGGGA
Organism: Peucedramus taeniatus; assembly: GCA_013400575.1. Taxonomy (NCBI): domain Eukaryota; kingdom Metazoa; phylum Chordata; class Aves; order Passeriformes; family Fringillidae; genus Peucedramus; species Peucedramus taeniatus. The sequence goes on from WBNO01010905.1 coordinate 96,295, forward strand.
TGTAAGACCATTACTTCACACACAACTAGTTGTCACCATCCATCACCTGCAACAGGGCAGCCCACACAACTGATGGATATTTTCAGAAATGTTTTTTTTAAAAGACTAATTTCTGTATCAGTGTTTCCTGTGGGGTGGTTTCAATGTAACAAGCCATCCTACTTCCAAGCAAAGGGGGTCTCCCAGCATCTTCTCTGGAGGAAGTTTCACATTTAGGGGTCTCTAAAGGGTCTTTGCAAGGTGTCTGGTACCTTGTATGCCTGGAGAAGCATGTAGATTACACCTGGTGCTCCATGGCACCAGTGGACGAGTAGGTCTCTGGTGTCACCGATACACGGCGGGTAATTCCCAGATGGGAACTTGAGCTGGCAGACGTAGTCCACGCTGGGCTTGACTGTGTTGTGCAGCTTTACTTGGCTCACTCCAAAGCCAGGCTAAGAGAGAGAAAACATTTAAATCAGGGAGAATTACCATTCTGTCTGTCACTAAGAGACCCAAGGTCTGCCCAAAAGGTGGAAGCAAAGTCAACTACGGCTATATTTCTTCTTGCTCCTTGTAAATTAAGTAATTTCTTTGTTCGGGCTTTCACACTTCACAACTACCCACTCAGTCCCTGGCTGCTCTTCCTTTTGGCAGGGAGTTATTTCCAGTCCTACCCTTGCATCCCAGAAACAAAGACTGTTCCTAGCATGTCACCTGGTCCTCTAAGCAAGAGAGCTTGCTGCTGCTTTTCCTAAAGATGAGCAGGAATAGTGTCAGGTACCCAGAGCTTAAGTAGGGAGATAACAGTCTAAAATCAGTATTAAGGATGAATCCTAGCACCTAGTGCATCTCAGCCCTTAGCTGCTGGGCCAGCCCAGCTGGCAGGCTGCAATTCTGAATCTTCACACTTGTTGCTGGGTAATTTCAAAAGGCTGACTTCACTGCTGACCTTAGATGGAAGCAAGGGAGTAGCTTCAGTGTCCTCTTCCAAAGACACTGCTCCTCATGAAATCTGTGCAGTTCTAATTTCCCATGTCAGACTGCAATGAACACTCTCATCTAAGGATCACATTGTTCCCGGGTTGGTAACAGGAAAATTAAAAATCAATACTTGTGCTGTAAAACCATTAGAGATAAAAGATGTTTTCCTTTCCATATTTCACATGCTTGCTTCTTCCAAGGCTTTTTATGCATCATGCTTGCTGATCCAGGCTCCTTTTACTTCATATAGCAGAGAACCATAAAGCCCATGCAGTATTTTATGGGAGATTTAAAATTATTAAAATTAAATTATTAATTATTAAAATGATTTAAAACAGCCACTTGGGAACAAGCTCAGGGACTTGGTACAAATTTAAGCTCACAGCACATTGCTGTCTCCCCTGCTCCTGGCTAGCTGTTCTGTGCTCATGGGCAATAACCACCTTGCATCCCCCTCTTGCCAAATCTTCTACTTAAAAACCACCAACCATCTCCTCCTCTTTGAGCAACAGAAGAGTTATATTCACAGGACTTCTACTGATCCTGTATTTGGGCTTTAACTTTGACAGTCCTGAAGGAAAGCTCAGATGCTTGAAACATGGTGGCTTCCTTTCCCACCTGCTCTGAGAGTTATGTCTAATAAAAGATTATAGACTATTTCTAGACCAAAATAATTTGCATTGCTCATGGGTGCTCTTAATGCTTTAAAAATTCAATGTTATTTATTGCTGTTATTTTTTTAAGTGCTTAAGCACTGTAAATATATGCATGAAGGGACACACATAGGGGAATTATCACCCTCATTTTTTTTAGAGCCAGAATAGGGAACAGAGCTCCAGTGAGTTGTGCAAAATAGTGAGAAAGCATCAAAGCAAAGGGGTGTTGCATCTCCCAGCCTCTTGTCTTGCTCTGCCTGCTTCAGGCACTGCAGAACTCAGTTCCTTTATCAAAGCCCCACCTCTTTCACAATTAGAAGCAGGTTCTGCTTTGGATACAAAGACATTTCCCACTTTCCTACTATGAGCACAATTTTTTCACCATGCTTTTCTCTCAGAGATTCTCACTCTAATGATCTGACACTGCTCCAAGGAACCACCTTAGAAAATGGAGGGAGCCAGCAGATACCAACAAATGTGAATAACTCAGAAGCAATTAACATGAGGGGGAAACTCAGACCCAGCTGAGCTACAGGCCTCCATTATGTGACACTGCTGGTTAATGCAGGTCATGTTTCTCCACAGATCTCTAAGGTCAGAGATTCAATCTTAGATTTGAAGAAAACCTTTACAATTGGAAATGCACAATAAACACACGGGGAAGTCCATCAGACAAGGTATCTTTCCCAGTTTGACATTACCAAGAGCCAATTCAAATGCTGTTTCTTGTTCAAAGAAATGTGAAACAGCTGCTAAGGGCCCCTCCCCTCATGTCTCTTACCTGCATGAGATAGTAGTAAATCCCAGCCAAACCATGGGCTGCTCCTACATAGTACTCCTGGTACCACTCAAACATCAGTGGGCTCTTTGCTGTGAAGTTCCTCTTTTTGGCTAAGCTCTCTCCTGAGGCTATAACTGCTTCACAGACCTATGAAGGGATAGGAACAAATGTGGGTGAGGGAAGTGTTGCTGTCCGGGACACTGCACAGTGAGTAGACACAGAACAAGATTTGTTTTTCTGCCCAAGCAGAGGGTGGAATGAAATGTATGCCAGTCCAGTACTGCCTATGGATTTACAGGGACAGTGGGGGACACGTGATGCTTTGTCCCTTTGGAAGAAAAGCAGGTATACCATAATGTGGTTTCTCCCTTACTGCCAGACTTCTTTACATCTAGCATTGATTTTTACCTGCCCCAAGATGAGCTGCACGGGAAGAGACAGATAGCAAATCAGCAAAAGGCACAGTACCTGCTGAATGTGACTTTGAGGGATCTTTTCCTCTCCAAAGTGCTTATTCACAAATATCAGTGCAGAGAGATAGCCCATGCGCCCATAGAGGAGTTCATCTGGCACTCGAGGGTCAGCCTTGTGTAGGTGCAGCAAACTGCAGTGAAAAATTCACATGGGGGAGATGAGAGGGAAATGCACTCAAACATTACACTCAAAGCCATGTAAACAAGCACTAAGACTGGAGCTCAAAACCATGGCTTGCCTTCATGCTGCTGTGCCCTAGGAGTTGTCAGGCTCTGGCTCTCAGCCTTCCAGCTGCACAAGGTGTGGAATCATCCTTCTCTTCTGCCTTTCCTTTGGCTGATTGCTTCAGTCTGCTCTGCTCTTCACAATGCACTCATACTATGTGCTTGGGTTTTAGAGCACCAGCTTGGAAAGCTACATGAGGAGGAAACCTGGGCTAAAAGAAATGGTCAGCATAAAGCTGCTGACTGCTCAAGAAAGGCTGCCCACAATCATCTCCTTGGCAAGGCAGACACTGCCAAAAATCACCACTTTCAAATAATGTGGCTATCCTTTTAACTTGGCTGCTTAAGGAATACTTGAAAGTCAAACTAGTGCTAATGGTATGTGGAAAAATCTCACCCCTAATGCTCTGAAGTCCTGTTAGAGAAGACCCTTCCTCTCCATGCCTGCAAATAGCCTGGGCTTTACCTGCTGTCAGATGAGAAAGAGGTGTCTCCATGAGCTAAAAATTTAAGTAAGAAGTGGAGCTACACGTGTTGTTTAACATCAAGCTGCCGTGGCACACAGAAGAAATATCCTCTAGGGAGAACTGAGCAGCAGTGAGGACAGCTTAGCAAAATGGGAGTGCTGTGGCTATCTGAGCTTGCCTGGCACCAGGCTTTAGCTCACAAGTGCAGAGTAAGGTCTACTGCAGTCAAGAACTTTCTTTGCCACTTTTCTATTACGATATTGCAAAGCTGGTGATACTCCTGTAGTGCTAACAGAGACTGACAGCACCTCACATTGGTTCTTTGTAGCCCGATTCACTCTTGATGCAAATTTTCCTTTGTTTTACCTCTCATCACACTTCCAGAAAGACTGGATGTCCTTCCCTGTCAGGGCAGCAGGTAGCAGTGTGATTGGATTTTACTTTATTTTTCTGTTCACCTGTACAACACAATCTGAAAAGTGCCATCACTTTTAAAATACCAGCATAGGTGGCTTTAAGGCTGTCCCCTGACTCTTTCCTGCTGTGAAACCAGGCAGGAAAAGCTTTGTATGTGCTGAGCTTCCCTGCCACAGCAGTGTGAAGAACAGAAAAGGTGCCTTGGCAGCCTTGGCTCCCTGGGCTCCAGGGACTTTGCAACAATGTGTTGCAAAGTAAAGAAGCAACCTAATGCCTCAAGTAGAGAGGATGTTGGGCTGTGACTTGTCACGGCAGGAAACTTTTTTCCTTCAGCATTGGACTCAAAGGGATTTTGAAAGGAGAAAGGAGGGAGCAGGGTCTCAAGGTGGATTTGCTCTTGTACCACTTGACATGTGGACTGCTCCATGGGGGAGGTTTCCTTCTCACAGATGAAACCCAAGAGACAGGCTTTCCACCCAAGGCATGGGTTCTTCTCTCAGCTACAGGAGCTGAAAGGAAAGGCCTGCTGCCTCCTTGTGGTGCCTGCCACAGAGTCCAAGGAAGGCAGATGGAGAGGGTTTCCAAGGAGCTGTTTGGACAGATAGACTCTGCCTGGCAGCAGGCTGGCCAGGAGAGAAGCTGGCTGCTGCTGTTGTTCAGCTCTGAGATGTCAGGAAATGTCAGGTGAAATAGAAGGAATGAATGGATGTGTGAACTGTAATACCAGTGCTAGGGATTTTCTCAGTTCTAGATGTGATATCTTTTTATGGGGAAATCTGGAGCAACTGGACCTACTTTTCTTGTTCTTTGTGCATTACTGTTTTACCTCTAACTGCTTTACAAGCAGGATCATCAGGAGAGGAAGCCTGCCAGAGTTTCTGCTGTTTTTGAATGATGGTCATGCATTCAAAAAGAGATGCCTGGGATGCTGCTGGACTGATTGCATGCAGAATGCATTTCTCAGGTGTGTGGGGTAAATTGTGGTCTCTGAAAGGAAGAGCCACTCCTATTCACATTATCAGCCTCTCACCTCAACTGTCAACAATCAGCAGTTTCTGGACAGAGGGAAATCAAGGCAGCTGTAGAGCAAAATGGGTTTTTGTACACCATTGGCTCTGAAAGTAAAGCTTTGACCTTCTGAATTGGTGGGGGGTGACAGGAAAAAGAGGGCTCCTAGAACATGGCTCAGATTTTCACAGGCTCTTGGAAAACAGGCTGCCCTGAAACATTAGTCTCTCTAGAGCATAAAAGCACTTTTTTTGGTCATGAACTCATTTAGGAAAAAGCAAGCTTCTGTCTCTTCCACTGCAGGTAAAACCTGGCTGATGGATTCTCTCCACTGGCTGTGTAAAGCTGAGGTGCTTTAAAAGAGAGAGGACAAAATGCAGAGGCCCTTCTTCTTCACAGCTCTGGTAAAAATGCTCTTTCTATGCACTTGCACTGCACAGCCTAACAACTGTTCTGTAACTAAACAGCATAGTCGAAAACCATTTAAGAGTTTTGGTTAAGGGAGCTACTTCTCAAAGAAATACTCTATTTTAAAGGAGCACAGTCAGGCTAACTGCTCTGGGAACTGGTGGCAGAGTAAGGACAGTATAACTGTTAATTTGAGAAAGCCACATTTTTCTCTTTTCCTCTTGCAGATGTATGAATAAACTAATTTCCAGTGTTCTAACTTTATTATACCATTAGATGGCAGTGCAAAATTAATCATGAGATTCCATTCTGCCTCCAAACCACAGGCAGAACAAGAGGAATATGAGGAGGGGAGACCTCAGCAAGAAAACATCAATTAGGAATTGTTTTTACAACCTGGGACTTATGCACTGACCAGAACTGACTAGTATTGTTTGACAGATTAATTCCCTTTCTGTTAGCAAATACGTCAATCATAGTGAGATTTGCTACTTTGTCAAAGCAAAATCTAACCCACAGATTATTATCAGAACAAAGAGTTCTGTCCTCAGACTGATTGTATCTACATAAACCAGAAGCTATTCTTAGTTAAGGGAGTCCAAACCATACAGACACCTCTGATTCCCACCTGTGGCTTTTTAAAATTGCTATTATGCATCACTTTCTCATGGCTGTTTAAGGGCAGCCAGTGTTCTGAAGTGTCAGGGGTTTTGTCTTTCTTTGTGCTGATCACCTAGGAGTGGAAGCTCTCTACAGGGCTGTTTCTCACTTTCTTAAAACCCACCTCCCTTAACTGAGAAATGCTTGCAACTACATCTCCTTAACTATTTTCCTTCCTCTGCCACATGCTGATCTATGACTGCTTGTTTGTCCTTTTCTTGTCTTAAGTACCCAACAAAAACACATGTGAAAACAGTCGAGGAAAGGCAGGAAATAGAAATAAATGAATCATAACCAGCTGCATTCTGCAGTTGAAAGGGATGCTGTCAATCTTAGGTTTAAGTCAAAGACAACTAATAAAGAGCAAGTGGAAGCAAGTACCAAAATTAAATCTAATAATCTTACCACATTTTTCCTTTTCATCAAAATGACTGTAAAGCTAAATTAAAATGTTCTCAAAAACCACCAAACACCACCTTCTGGGGTTTTTTTGTTTTCAGTTTTGGCACTTTTTTCTTCCTGTGTTCATCAGAATTATTTTTAAGATGGCAATACCAGCTGAACAATATCGTTGCTCCCCAGCCTGGAGGCTGCCATGCAAACGTGTTTGTCCTTAAACCACCTCTTTTACCAGGGCAGGAAAAGTTTGTGCTGCCTTGCTAAGTTACAGGATTATTTCTCACACAAGACTGCAACAAAATGTATGCACATTTGTCAGAGAGTGCCTCACACAAGCCTGGACCAGCTCTAGGAGCAAGAGGAAGGTCAGGTCAAAGACATAACCAAGTATTTTACCGGATGATGCAGTCTTCTGCCTGCTTCTGGTTCTGCAGCTTGTGGTAGACAACAGCAGCCACTGCCAGGGGCCCAGCATCACCACACAGGAAAGTGATGGATCGCCTGGTCAAGCACCTCAGGCTCTTCTTCACATACTCATGGGCCACTTGAAGGTAGGCTGGGTCTCCATACACATCAAACAGGTGCAAATACAGCAAAGCAATGCCTGCAGAAGGAACAGAATAGTTGCATCCACTAGAAATGTTTGCTCTGTTACTTCAATGAACCTGAAAGTCTGGCCTGGCCCTCATTTAGGGCAGAAGCCTGACAGACAAGCTTCTCAGGGATGTAACCCACAGCTGCCTTTCCTGCTTTGTCATCTCCTTGTACCTTGATGCTGCTTGTGAGTGGATGGCAGGTCAAGACAACAGCAGGATCTGACCCAGAAGGCCTGGAGAAGAGCATAGAATTGCATAAAATTTTATATAGAATTACATACAATTTTAGTAGCAAGGAGCAAAAGATGAGACCTAGACAAACCCACCTAAATCCATACACTGTACCTGTGACTTTTGCTCAACAGTGAAGGGGGAAAAATATCATCTTTGGGCAGATGGTATTTGTGACAGAGCAGAACTGAACTGTCAGCCTCTATCTTTTCCCCATGCTTAGGGTGTAAGGGGTTAGGTCACTTAGCTTGGATTGGATTTTAAATAAAATGACACGCCATCAGCACAGAGAAACAACATCCTTAGGACATCCAGACATCCTACTTGACTCTTTTTTAAAATTTCCTTCTATTATTCTTTTTTAATTCCTTTCCACTGGGAAGCACCAGCAAGGTTGTTACAGCTCCTTGGACATTATCTCCTCCTGTTGAGCAAATCCCAAGCCCTACAGCAAGGATTGGTGCATCCTAGAAAAAAGGGACCGCCCAATTCTCCTCTGCAGCACATCACTCATGAGATCAGCCCTTGTCTGAAACACAAACAGCTGTCTGGAATACTAGAAAAGGATGCATGGTGCTCACTAGAGGTTTCCAATGGACTGGCCAGCTACAAAGACAGTTCTGCTACTGAGCAATCACATCACTTGCTGTCCTTTGCCTCTGTCTGCCTTGTCTTCACCCAGCTCTTCAAGCTTTCAGCAGGTGAATGAGGAGTTCTCGGTAAGTCTGTGCCTGACAGGTCTGTCACACTTGAACCATCCTTCTGATCTCGGAGCAATCCTCAAACCTGCACTTAAGAAAGCTACTCGCCTACATCACTTTGAGAAAAGCTTATTTCTCCCCTTAACAATAACCATTTCTAAGAAGACTCAGGTCCTGCATTAAGCCTAAATTAACAGAGCCAATCTCTGCAGATTTTCATGTGTTAAGGTCAAGGAGGCAAGCGTGCTGCAAAATTACAGTCCAAGGTACTGAGGACAATTTCAAACTTGGATAATTTTCTCATTTTGCATGGGTAATCTCCAAAGCTTCATGTTACAGACCATTCAATTCCACATGTACATTATGTATAAAATTTCCATTTCCTGCTGAAGCTAATAACTTTGTCCTCTCTCTAAGCAATTCAGTGCTAGCAATTCTAGAGAGAGCTCAGCTGTGCAGTGCCATCACTCAAGTCTACAAGGATGTGGATATGAAGCCCTTCTTTTAAGGGGAACCCTCCTTTTCCAGCTAGAAAATGTCAAGTGACTCTCCTTGATTTATTTAATACCTAGCACATCTTCTAGGCTCTTATTAGCCTGATAGCTGTCTGAGCACAACTTGCACTCTTGACTTATCTGCTTTAATGTACAACTTTTAGCTTTGTAAGTAGTTTCTATTCCCACTGCCATCATACCACCCTAATTATGCACATAAGTACCGTGCCAAGACCACTGCAAGGATTGAATTCTTAGAAAGTAAATCTCAACATTGTTTTCCTCTGATTTCTTTGCCACTCCTCTTTTAAAACATCTCTCACCCCCATTCCTCCCAGGCCCAAGCATCTTTGGAAGTACTCAAAAAAACCATTGACTTGTACTATAGGATAAAGCTGCTTTCCCAAGACATTCACTTTTCCTTTTTATTTAAAACCGAAAGGTCTTATAAACTCCATCCAGAGCCAGCTTTCTCAATTAATTCCTGCTGTTATTTGATATTGGCCATACGCCAGGTACCCATGAAAGCTGTTCACTCACCCTCTTCTATTATAGTTGGGCAGGAGACAGGGGAACAAATTAATGAGGGGCTCATGTGATGAGATAAGGATTGGGAGAAAAAAAACACTCTATGGGCAAAACAGGTTCAAATTTAAAGGTATAAAGTAAATTTATTATTAACAGTCAGAGGAGGATAATGAGAAGTAAAATAAGCCTTTAAAACCCAAGCCCCTCCCTCCCACTAACAGCACAGCGAGACAGGGTATGGGGGTTGTGGTCAGTTCATCACCCAAGATCTTCTGCTCACTCAGGGAGAGGAGTTTTCCCTCTGCTGTGCTGTGGAGTCCCTCCCACAGGCAAAGTCATTCCAAAAGTGTTGTGGCGTGGGTCATTCATCCACGGTGTATAGTGTTTTTAGAATATGCTGCTCTAGTCTGGAAGCAAGAGCCCTCTCTCTGTCTGTCTCTGGAAGCAGGGGCCCTCTTGCTGTACTTGGGTCTCTCACTGGATCACAGCTTGCTCTGGCATCCACCCACTCTAGTGTAAGCACTTCTCCCACAGGCTGCGAGTGGATCTGTGCATGCCCCATGGACTTCATGCATTACAGGGCCACAGCTGCTTCACCATGGTCCTCACCACGGCCTGCAGAGGAATCTCAGCTCTGATGCTTGGAGCACCTCCTCCCCTTCTTTCTTTCCACTGACCTTGGTGCTGCCATGTTTTCGCCCACACGTCCTCACTTCCTCCTCTTTTCTGACTAGAAGAAAAATTGCTGCTTGTAGGTAGCACTGTCAACAAGTTCCACTACTTCAAAGATTCCTGCAGGATCCTGTAGCGCCGAGAAGTTGATCTCATCTAGGTTTCATGCCGGGGAATTGCTCATCATGTTTCCGCTGCCAGCCAGGCAGCCCCGCCACCATGGCACGGGCAGTGGCAGCCACGGTGGCACTGGGGCTCTCTCTTTAATGCCTCTCCTCATGTGGAGAGGCGTTAAAAAATAAAATCAAGATTTGCAGGTTCCACAGGTACATAAGGCATGATCCATAGCCCCTTGGTTCGGTTCACGTCTCCGTAGGCGGGGGTGCAGGGAAGGAGAAGCCGCCACCCTGGCCCTGCCCTTTCAGCCACAGCACTGTATCGCCGCAGGCCGCGCCAGCGCGGTGGCAGCCGCGGTGCCTCCCCACCCCTGGGGAAAAAACTGATTTTCTTAAGTATGTCATCACAGAGGTGTAACCAACCTCCCTCATTGGGCCAGCAGCGTGTCCATCTTCAGAGCCATCAGAGATTGGCTGTTGAACGTGGTAGAAGCTTCTAGCAGCTTCTCACAGAAGCTACCCTTGTGGCCCTCCCCTGCTACCAAAAAATCAGGCCATGCCAAATCAACACAATTCCTCAAGGAACTCTTTACTCCCAAACTGATCAGAAGGGCACAAGCAGTGCTGCCTTCAGCTTACTGGTCCCTCTGTTGCCACCTGTGAGCCCCAGAGGGGAAAAGGCAGCAGAGGAGGGCAGGCACAAGCACGAAGAGGCAATGTTGACAGGTGTATTTAGAGGGATACAAAACACAGTCACCTTGGTGGGGATATCTGGTATTAACCTGTGTGCCAAGATGCAGGCAGAGTATTTCAGAGGCAGTGCAGGTCAGAAACAAGAGTATCCAGGTGGTGACCTTGGTTCAGTCAAGGCAGTGTTGCTCTGTAGAAGCTCTTCCACAGCTCTGCCTCACTCCCTCTCTGATATCCTCCTCGCCCCAACTAAGTGGGTAGGTTTGTGACTGACTGGGTGTTTGTTTGGCATGCTTTAAGCAGTATACAAACATGGCATCATCAGACATATGGAGCTAGGTAGGCAGTGGATCTGCTCCACTTCTGTGTACCCTGGAGGTTTGGTGTTCACTGTCCCAGTTGGAAATGTGACCTAATTTTGTGACCTCTGATTGTTTCCAAGCAGAACTGCCACAGAGTGGTTGCCTGTGGCCTGCTACTGCCAAAGATGTCTGGGCTTTGTTCTGTTGATTGTTTACTACTGGACCTTTGCAGTTTTTCAGATGTCCAAGTTTTTTGCTTCTTGCCCCTGCTGCAGAGCCAGATGAGATGGGGAATGCATTAGGGAGTCCTTGATGGTACTGAACACGTGCTGCTGACAGACCAACAGGGCTCTGCTGACTGAAATGGTCACCTCCAGCATGAAGAAAGCCAATACAGGGGAGTTGAGTGTCAATGCCCGAGATGCTTGCTCACTGCAGGGAATCAGCAGGCCAAAGTCAATTCTGCATGTCTCACAAAGCCTGCTTAGTCAACACCTTCAGAAGGACAGTAAACAGTGTGGTCCTCACATTTCACTGAACATCATTCCTTCGCTCAGGATTTTATCCTGGCAAGCTGAAAAGGCAGAGAGAAGCCCAGAGATGGGGAACAATCCTTATCTCATTTGCTTCTCCTGTGTTTTGCTCATGTGGAATGTGTTAGGAATTGTTTACCTGAAGTGATGAGCCTGACTGGGCTCCGGTGTGAGTTGTTTTCAACCACTGACCAATGGTCACAAGAACTGTGTTGGAGACTCTGGAAAGAGCCATGAGTTTATTATTATTATCTTTCTAGCCTTCTGTAAATATCTTTTCTCTATTCTTTAGTATAGTTTAGTATAGTTTTCTTTAACATAATATAGTATCATAAAATAATAAAATAGCCTTCTGATTACATGGAGTCAAAGCATCATTCTTCTCTGCCATGAAGGGACTGTTTTTTTACAACAAAACAGCACCTCTCTCCTCTCACCTTCCTGTAGGGTAGGTACAGAGGGCTACTCTGCATTAGAGATTTCTTCAGAGTGGGGCAGTGGAGTACATGCTGTATATAGTAGGAATGGAACTGTTTGCACCAGCCAGCTTGTGCTGATGCCCTGACTTCAGCAACCATTGCTTTCAACAGAGCAGGCATTGCTGGAAGTACCAGGAAAGGTCTTGCTTGTGAGCTGAACCTCTGCAGTAGGCAGAAATGTGAGCTAAAGCTCTGCAGTAGGCAGAAAGAGTATCTCATCCATATGACCATTCTGTTGATCGAAGAGAAGCTGTGTCTCAACTTCTCTGCAAGTTTAGACTTGCTCTTTTGCTTGCCTGCAAGCAGTTTGCTTTGCAAGCAAGTTATGCCCTTAGACTGCTCTGTACATGCCTCCTTGCCCAGCAGGAGCTGAGCTGTGCTTCTTCTACCACGGAAAGGAGGTTGCTGCAAGAGGATATTTTGTTCCAAACCAAACATCTAGAGTTATGAAGATCTCAGAGATCTTGCATTGACCCAGGGCAGTAAATCAACCAGCAGCCTCAAAGCAAGATGTCAAACACAGAGGGAAGAAGCAGAAACCTCTCTCTTCACTGTGATGAAGCCTGATAGTGTCTAGAGAGACAGCTAATGTAATTTTATTAAGTCAGGCATGGGGTAAAGGAGCATGGATGGCCCAGCTTTACTGCCCAGCTCAAAGGATAATTAGCATCTTTCCTGCTGCAGACACATGAGATGCTACCTTGCACTCCTAAATGCATGCCAAAGCCCCACTGCATGCAACAGTGAGACATCTCTGGAAGTCCATGTTCAGAACTGGCTGAGGAGTCAAGTTTTCAGCTTCTCTTCCAACTGCATGATTGATTATCCAGGATGCCTAAGCATTTATCCTGCCTTAAAACCTGGTAACAGAGCTTCTTCTGTAAAACTTTTTACCCCATCACAAAATCCTTCAACAGGTTAGGTTAGCAGGGATCAGTGGTGATCTGCTCCAACCCTCTGAAAAGAAAGTCAACCTCAAATTTGCATGCCATTGCTCTGGGCCTTGTCCAGTCAAACACTGACTATCTCCAAGAACAGAAATTTCACAAAAACTACCTGCCAAGCCTTTGGCAGGAATGTGGTTTATGTGAGTGACCCAAGGCACTCTATTATCTCTCAGCAAATGCAGCCTCACTTTCTCTTGTTCTGTAGGGATTAGCTGAGGATTTCCATTTTTCTGAACAGGACTAAAAGGGATGTAAGTTCTCCAGGTTCTGAGGTTAAAATGAACATATTGCACTAAAGTGAATGAAAAGTGTTTTTCCAGAAGTTTTCCTGAACTGGTTCAGTTATAATTTCATTCTTACACGGTTTTCCTTTCAAAGGACAACTGAGCCCTGCTCCTCATCCCTACTTGCCAATGGGCCAGCCAAAAGCTGTGGATGAGGCAGGCCAGCTGAACTCTCTGGGCAGTTTCAGAGGCTCTCCATGACTAAGACATTGCCAGAGAAGGGAATGCTTGCATGGGAAACAAATTCCAAATGTTCCACCATAGTGTGGAGGAAGGTGAATTTCTCCCTTATATACCTCATCAGCTTGGAAGGATGGAACAGTCCAGTAGGCACTGGACTCAGGAGCATCCTAGCTTCTGCAGTCAGCTGGCTGGTGACAGGAGTGAATTTCCTTCTGTTCCCTTTCCATCATCTATGCTCCCAGTGTCTTGACTGGAGTCAAGACTTTGGAGCAAGGCCTTTTGTATTATCACAAACACAGGCATACTGGTATCCCTCAGTATCTCCAGGCTAATCTGTTTGGAAATGGATGAGGCCACTGTCCTACCAGGATCTGAACTGCTTCTGACTCAGAATTAGCTTAGAGCAGTTTAGCTTCCCTCAGTCAGCACTGTGATACCAGTGAAACAGATTAGGGAAAAAACTCCTCCAGCAGTCTCCCTAAACTGATGAAAAGCCAAAGCAGAACACAAGAGCTGAGGCTGGTCTGTACCCAGACACGTATCAGGTGCTGCCTATGGGGCCCTGATCTCTATGGGGAACTGAATGAGAACGTAACAAGCTGATTCAAGTATGTTTTGAGGGCATTCAGCCATACGCTGGATAACCTTGATCCAAAGTGTGTTTTCACTGCCTCTGAGCTGAAGATCTGAGTCCTTCCCTCCCTCTGCTCCAACTTCATGTGCCAAGAAGCTGTGGCTTCCCTAGCACAAGTGCACGCTGGGGGAACAGGGCTCTGTCAAGTGTGCTGGGAAAGAAAGGAGCCCCAAAGTAAAAGGCCAGCATATGCTGTGTGTTACTGAGTGCAATGTAGTACACTCAAGCACACTACATTTCACACAGAGTTTGTGCCAAGAGAGCCGTATTTCAAATCTTCCTTATTAGTGGCCACGAGAGTGAGGGTTGATTTCAGACTGCTGGGCAATGATTCACATGAGGAGATACTCAACAAGCCTTTCCTACACAAGCAATTACAAGAAAAAGCCTCTGTCTTGGCCCAATTAATTTTGTCTCTGGAAACCAGTTCTGAATAAATTAATATAGCTAGAATTGGAAAAGAAGGTAGGGTGACAAAGTTATAGTGTAACATCTGCAAACTTCACCACGGTGGCTGTGACTTCCAGGAAAACTGTCCATGGACTTTTTCCTGTTAGTCAAGGCAAGAAGGCTGTGTGCCCATTGAGGAATGATCTCTGGGAAGAAAAGAGAAGGATCCCTCTTGAGAAACTCCCTTCCAAATGAAAACAAGATGAAATCCTGAACCAGAGTTCTCAACCACTTTTTCATAACTGCAGTCACTTTACAACACAAAGTACCTTAGGACCCCCAAAGAACATGGCCTCTGGGGAAAAGTGTTTTCCTTCTCCCCAAAGACTTTGAGAATACTTGTAACATCAACTATCCTCCTGCTTTGTCCCCTGAATTTTCTGGCCAGAGGCAGACTCTGCAATCATTACTGAAGACCATCCTTACCCAAGCAGTGCTTCTCATCAGAGGGGACCTCAGCGCAGGGTCACGCAGCCTGGAAAACTGAACGTGTCTGCCAAGGTGATATCAGCCAGCACTCAGCAGAAATGTATAAATTCACTGGCAGCAGCAGAAGAGTGCTGCCAAGACAGCAGCTGATGAAATCAGTGTTCTCCCACGCTGGAATTTAATACTGGCATCCTAGCAATTCTTATGAACAGCTCTTCAGTGCTCTCAGTGCCTGTCTGCCTTACTAAAATTCTGAAGCAGGCATTTCTAGCACTGCTGTCATCAAGCTGCAATGTTAGTTTAGCACCAACACAGTGAACACCACTCTCATAAGCAAACTGTTGGCATTAAGTTCCACGGCACTCACACTCAAGCCAGCCACACCCAGACTGTACTGTAGAAAGTTGCCATTTAAGATTGCAGTATACAGCAAAAAGAAAAGAAGCAGCACCAAAAAAAATCTTGCAGCAAGCATGAGATTGATGTCAACTACCCTAGGGTCCCTGAATAGGGCCTGGCACAGCACAGAAGGCAGGAGAGATGTCAAAGCACAGAGCAGCAGATGAAGTCGGGGCACAGAGAAAGGTGTGTCCTCCCTGGCACCAGTGGGCAGAAACAGAGGCAAAGGTGGGACACACTTCCAAGGAAGGAAAACCAGGTTGAAAATGCAGAATAGGAGAAAGACAAGCTCCTGGAAGCTTTGCACACAAGTTAGTATGAGGAAGGTTTCCACACTTCGTTATACTCACATTAGTATTTCTGCTCCTTCTAGCAGGCACTGGAGCAAAACTAGCGCTCACTAAGGGGAGTGGCACTACCTGGGGAACAGGAATGGAGCAATCTTCCCATCAGACAAGGTTATCAGATAAAATACAGCCCGAACAGAAAAGATAGACATTATCTCAGGCCATTAAGCTCACTGCTGCCAGAAGGAGCAGTGTACACCTGCCTACTTCATGGAGCACTGGATTTGTTGTCATCATCCCCACCGTGGCTGGATTTGGAGCCTGCCCCTTTAAAGGCTCCTATGCCTACTCTCAAACAAGTGCTAGCTTACTCTGTTGTGTAAGTTCAGCACTATTAACCAAGACTAGACCCAATCCTGCCCAATGACCCTGTGGCCTTCCCTCTGCAGCATGAAACCTGCTTCAAAAATGGGGAGTCCAGAGAAAGACATCCCCTTGCTCAAATGAACTAAAACATGCAGAAGTAGTGCCATTCTTGACATGGATCTACCGTGACCCTTCCAACGACCAAAGCCCCACGGTCTGCCAGGACCTGACCTAGAGGTCTGCTCCCGGGAGCTCCTGCTCCATGGGATCCGACCCTACCTGTCCAGCCAGTGTACGCGGTGCAGTCATGAGGGTCGGCGGACTTGAGGCCCTTCTCCATCTGCTGCAGCAGCTCCCTGATTTTGTTATTCAGCCGCTGCGTGAATTCGGGGGTCAGCTGTGGAGAGAAAACCCACCAAACGTGAGGGCAACGCCAGCAGGCGGCTGGGCATCGGTACACCGGGCACACCCGGCAGGGGCACAGCCGGGGAACCGCGTTTGTAACCAAACGGGTCTCTGCTCTACACGGCCGGGGCAGATCCCCACAGCCGCATCTCCCCAGCCCCGCTCACCCGCCCGGCCGCATCGAAATAGCCGGTGGCCAAGGACTTGTCATAGTCCGCGTAGGGGTTCGGGAGCGCCCGCTGCGCCATCATCGTCCGGCTCGGCTCGGCTCGGCTCGGCTCGGCTCGGCTCGGCTCGGCNGCCGCCGGCCATGAGGGGGCCGGGGTCTCCGTCCGGCCCATGGTGTGGGGATCAGGGCCTGTTGCAGGCAGGTTGTGTCTGCTTTAGAGAGCCCTGTGGAGCTGAGGTCCGTTGCAGCTGATCATGCAGAGTTTCATGTAGCTGGTCATCAAGGGGCCGATTGCAGCTGGCCCTGTGGGGTTTAGGGGCCCGTCGCTGGTGGGTCTGTGTACTTTAGACAGCCCTTTGGAAAATAAGGTCCCTCACAGCTGGTCTTGTGCAACTTAGGGACACTGTGGGACTGAGGGACACTGTCTCTGTCTGGCTTAGGGAGCCCTGTGAGATTTAGGGCCCCTTACAGGTGGCCTTGTGTTTAGGAGTCCCATGTGGGGGTACCTGTGAGGTTTGGTTCAGTTGGCTGCATGAAGCTTGGGGGCTCAGTGGAATTTGGGGCCCCTTGCACCAGCCCAGAGTGGATGGGCAGCGCATGGGTTTGGCATTGAGCAGGTGCAGGTGCTGACAGAGGTTCAGCCCGAGGAGATTGTGCTGAGTCCTGCTACCCCCCTGCAGGATTTCCTCAGCCTGGATGGGGGACAGGGGCTCTTCCTTGCTGTACCTTGCTGAGCTGCTGCATCTCACCTGTGCTGGCTGAGCTACATCTTCCTTATGAAGAAGCTAGGTCCCCATGGCTCCTAGAC
This sequence comes from Peucedramus taeniatus, assembly GCA_013400575.1. Lineage (NCBI taxonomy): Eukaryota > Metazoa > Chordata > Aves > Passeriformes > Fringillidae > Peucedramus > Peucedramus taeniatus. Next base: position 113,455 of record WBNO01010905.1, read on the forward strand.
CTGAGCAGTGCTTTTCCTCCCAAGTGCAACATAACTGTGCTGCCATGCAGCTGGGGTCTTCTTGGTGTTGTCGTGGGACAGTGCGCCACCCTGTGCAGCCACCCATGTACAATGTACTTTGTGCTGCCAGGTACCATTCACTGGGCTCACATGTCCTCGTGTGCTGTATTCCCCAATCCAGGCCTTGCTGCTTGGTGTAACACTGTGCCCAGCTCCCTTTCTTCTGACCCTACGGACCTGAGATGAGTTGTGATGTCCCTGCTTGCTGAAGTGTGTGACAGGTGCAGCTTTGGGGCTCCTCTGCACTTCTGGCACTGCAGGCTTGCGTGCGTGTCTGTCGGGGAAGCGCAAAGGGATGTGGCTGAGCTTGGAGCTCTTGGTGGCTGTCAAGGTCTAAGTGCAGTGACACTGCCCCTTGTAGGAGCTGAATCCATCTGCGTGGGTTTAAGGGAAACTGCTGCTTGAAGAATTTACGTATTGGTGACTGCAAACACCCTGAGAATATATTAGGCTGCTGCATTCATGCCTGTGACAGTTAAGTATTATGTAAGGGATTCTGGTTTTCTGTCCATATGTCCATTCTTTATTACAATCAATAAAATTAGACCTCAAAGAAAAAAAAATAAATTATTTCACGATATGGTGAGAAACAAGCATAAAAGAGGGAATTGCAATTATGTTGCTTTCAGTTTGTTTTTCACTCAGCTGTTGCTTGTTTAGTGAATTTCAATCATGTAAACACTGCCTTGCATTCAAGGCAGGGAGATGGACTGCAGTTTTAGTATTCATGGAGGCGGCTCTAGCATCAGCAAAAAAATAATGTGGAGTCTTCTGCTTAAGGCTAAATTCACAGCCCTATATTATGGGCTTCCATCTGCAGGTCAAAGCAGTATTCACTGCCCTCCTTCCCTCAGGCACAGTTCAGTATTAACTTCCAGCATAAAGCACAGCATTTCAGCTTCAGAATCTTTCTTTGATTCCTCACATTAGTTTTTTTTCCTGATCACTTAAAGACAAAGATGGTTCTCCCAAATTATCCTGCTCTCTTCACCGCCCTGCCCAGGATTTATGTTTCAGTATATTCTTTTCTAGTTGGTCATGGTCACTTTGGCTTTGATGCACCTCTTGCTGCCCAGGATGAACCCAGAAATCCAGGCTGCAGCTGTCACTCAGAGCCCAAGTAAGAGACTCATGGCTCGTCCTTAGTAACCTGCCCATGCAGAATGGGGAATGAAAGAAGGAAGTGATCTTGAGAGGAGAGCTGCTCCTGTGTTCTTGCAATCCCAGTCACTTTGGGCTGCTTGGGAGTGTGGGCCTGTTTGTTTGCTTTGTCTGAAAAGGGTCGTGCTGCGTTCTCTGAAAAAAAAAATTAAAAGCTATTAAAGCAGATCTGTTCAGAACACATCTAGAGAGGAATTGTGTTTGGATGCAGCTGTGAGAGCACAGAGAAAATAGTGAGAAAGCAATCTCCAGTAGCCTTCCTGGCAGTCCCATCAGAGTTAGCCCCAGAAAAATCTGTCTCTGAAGTGATTTGCAATCAGTGGTTGAATAAATGTCCCCAAATCTTTCTACTTGTGATAAAACTGAAGGGTGTGATACTTTCTGCTCTGCAACATTGTCTAAAAGACAAATCCTTACTACATTGTAGCAACATAAGAATCCTGGCTGTTGGCGGTCCCAACTGGACTGGTAGCATATCTGTGGATTACATGAATGAAATGGATGTTTCACCGTCCTCCTGGAAGAAAACCTCAGCATGCTTAGGTGTCTGCTCCCTCCTCATTCAATGAGGATATGAAACCAAAATCTCTGACAGATGTTATAGCTGCTTGCATGCTACCTGGCCTCCTGCCTGAGGGCATACTGAAACATTTTCCTGAGAGGAGCTGTCTCCTGCTGGAGACTGTCCTTCACTGGCTGCAGGCATCCATCAGTTCTGTAAAATCTCTGTGCAGCAGGTGCCCAGTGTGGGCAGTGTACAGCAGCTTTTGCAAGTGGCCTTTCCAGAATGATGGTTTGCCATCAGCCCCGCCTCCACAGCCTCCTCTCAGGGTCAGAGCGACCTCACACAGCAGGCTCCATGCTGTGAACCAGATGGGCTTGGCATGGTAACCCCATAACACTAAATGTGAGGGTTGCTTGTTCTCCTTTGCAGCTGCATGCTATCTGGGAGGGAGTGCAGTGAGCAAGGGCAGAGTGTCCTTCGTAGCCTTGTCAGCCAGAAAAAGGAATTTGAGAGGCTGTGCGGAAGTGCTCCACAGGGCATGGTCTTGCTCAAGGTGTGTGAGATTGTCCTGGAAAAATTTTCTGGCAAAGTACTTGGGCAGTGGGAGGGGTTTCATCTGCTGAAAAATTGCCCAAGGGATGTCTCAGCAGAATACTATGTCACAGAACTACTGCAATACAAGATTTTTGTGGACATTAAAGAGATGTAATCCAAGTTGTGGCATTTATCTTCCCATCTCTGCTTTGGTTTGTTTCTTTTTGGTGTTGGCTTCTTTGTGTTTCTGTTTTAGACAGCACAGAGTAAAAGTGAGAAGCTTCCCATCTGTATTCATTAGCCTCTCTTACACATTATTTATTCAGCAGCAGCACAGCTGAAGATACTATATACTTAAGACTGATGTCCACAGTGTCCTAAGACATAGAAAAGATCAAAATCAAAGATGCCCTTTTCTTCATTTTAAATAACAGTTTTGAATGTCAGATGTTGTTTCTGCCATATTGCTATGTGTAAACTAGAGATAACTCTAGAAACTTTGCCATTCTTTAATATTAGAGCCACAGCTCCCCGTATTAGATCTCAGTAAAAACACAGACCTACATTAAGAAATTGAAGATCTTAATGCCATTCTGAAGCTAAGTAGCTTGGCTTTGGAAGGGGAGGCAAGTGTTGTATCTCAGCATTATAAGTGGATTTTTTTTTCCTTTTAGAGGAATATCCAGGAGAAGGGAAAAGCATTTTATTTTACTGTATTTTTTTTCCATTTTACAGATGGAATTAATTTTTTTTTCAGCAGCTTGTATGAAGAGATCAGAGGCTAAGTATTGGTCACAGAATTTGACCTGTTCTAGTTGATTCTATTGATAGTATTTCTGAGGAGCAGAACTTACCTGTATCCTGCATGTATTTATTGTGACTGGGTTATTAAGCCAAGCATTCAGTACAGAGAATTCTGACTCAATGCACAAATACAATGGGGGGCTTTGAGTTAGTGGTTCCTACTCAGATCTCAGAGCTGTAGTAGGTACTTCTGTGAAAACACTGCTCACAAGGCAAAAGAAAAAAAAAGTAGGAAGGGAAAAGAGCACAAAACTAGGAATGCTGTTAGATGTGTCTGAGGCTCACCTGCATCTCACATACTGTGGTATGTCCTGATCTCATCCCAAACAAGACAGCAAAACTAGCAGCAGGAGGTACAAGTCATAGGACTAATAAGACCAAAAAACAGATCTTCAGCTGTGTGGAATGACTTAGGTGCAAGGACTCAGTAGCTAGGCCAGGACTATTGAGGCTGGAAAAGAGGTATCTGAAAAGGGCTGTAGTGGATGTCTGTAAAGCCTTGATCAGTGTCACGAGTATGAGCAGGGGAGGGTCACCCCCTGGCTCTCAAAGCTTGAGGGCATCCACTGCAGCAGCTCTCAGAGGTGAAGATTATTCATGGAGCTGTTGCAGGTTGTCAAGTACAATGACACAGCTGTGCCTGTGCACGGGAGGGGCTGAGCATCACTCCCCTTCCTGAGAGTTTGGCAGCTGTGCTGGGGGCTGCTGGTGTGTGTTCCCTAGCACACTGCCCGAGCATCCAACACAGCTCGCGCTCTGGGAGGGTTTGCTCTGGGCTGCTCTGCCTGGTGCCACGTGTTTTTATTTTACTTTATGGCATGTGAACCTGGGGCAGAGCAGTTAACAGCCGAACAGCTTTGTAGCTACCTGTCTTACCTCAGCAGCAGCAGCAGCATCCCACTTAAACTACAAGCACATCCTTGACTGGAGTGTGGTGGCTTTACCCGATCTTCCAGCTCTCAGCCACTAGGTGCCTCTGTCCCACAAGGAAGGAGCTGGAGGAGCCGTCGGTGCCTGTGCCCTCAGCCTGGTACACCGGGAAGGCATCCATGCCCTGCTCACTGTGGGACGGGAGGGGCTGATTGCTGTGTAAGGAGTAGTGAGCTGTAGTTCTGCACGTAGCAATCCTCTGTGACATTTTATCACTTTCTCCTCCTTGTGAACCATAAAGATATCGATATCCCCCAAAGCAGTGGGAATCCATCCTATTTCAGCAGATGAAAGAGAGAAGTTGGAGAGCGGACCTGATTGAGAAGAGGTGATCAGTAAGGGCTACATATGGTCAGGAGCAAAGAAAACCAGTCAGAAAGCTGCTAAAAACTGGACAGAGAACTTTGTTTTGGTGATGAGATAATTTGGAAGACAGTAGAGATTGTTGAGACTTTGATAGAATTTGATCCCTGGATATGACTGACATCAAGTCAGATTTCTTTTGCTGTGTTATAATGACTAAAGCAGTTTTGTGTAGGGCACTTTCATAATGAAAACTCACTTTAAAGTTCAGCAGGAGGGTTGGATGTGATTGCCAATGTGTGGATATGACTGATTGCTCACCCTGACTCTGTGTTTGACATCTGTCTGAACCTCCATTCATCTTTGCATATGTACAGGATGAGCTGTGGCAAATATGACTGCTGACTTGTCTGCTTAGCTGTGTGAACAGTCTGGGGTGGCAGTGACCAGGGTCTCTGTGACACTGTGCACTGCAGTCAGGCTTTAAAGGTTCTTTAAGGACTCTGAGGGCCATGGAGAGGACCTTATTTTTCATTTGGTACCTTTTACCCCTTCTTTAAAGTGGAACCTGCTGTTGCTCAGAGTGTACAATCCTTTTTTGTGGAAAACTATTGAGTGTCATATTTTTAAAGGACCTTCAATCCCAAATGTGTATACTATCAACAATAGGGACACCCAAGCAGCATTGCAAAGTCTGTCCTGATCCATCAATGATTTGGCACCTGTGCCAGTATCTTGATATTTATTATCCACATGCACCTTTATGGTAATAGTTTTGTCTAGGTTTGTCTTGGTCACTAAATATGTGCCATTAGGTCCTAGGTTTGCCATCCTGGTAGGTTTGAGGTATCTGCTATTTCTCAGAGATCCTGTAATGGCAATTTTCAGAGGATCACTGGATTTTCCATCGAGTTTGCTCACCTTGGTTCCTGTCCCTTGCTCCTGCTAGGCATTGTCTGACTCTTTTGTTTCTGTGGCCCTTCCCATCACTGGAGAGGCAATTGGTTGATGGCTCTGAGGAGGAATTTATTCAGAGCTTCTCATCTCTTCAGGGAAATTCACAGAATAAACTGAGTTGGAAGAGACCCACCAGGATCATCGAGTCCCAGTCCCCGAGAGCCACACCATGTGCCCAAGGGTATTGTCCAAACACTTCTTCAGCTCTGTCAGGCTTGCTGCCCTGACCAGAATTTTCAGCCTTTAGACCCCAAAGGGAAGGCAGCTGGTGAGAAAGGAGAGATTTGCATTATGATGCAAAGCCAGTCACAGCAGGGAATCCAGTCTCCTGCTTCTCAGAGATTGGCTGTGATAAAATCTGTGGCTCAATTTCAGCCCAAAGTGTTTTCTTGCAACTAGTGTCCTAGAAGCCTTCCTATAGCTTACAGATCCCCTTGCAACCACTCTCCCTCCTGCAGGTAGTCAGTCACACACCTACAAGACACAGGTATGCATTCATTAGCATCATCCAGCACAGCCCCTGTGCTACTAATAGCTATAATTAACAGTGTCAGGGCACAGATGCCCTGCAACATCTAAGTAAATGACTTTAAATCTTGCCCCCATAAATGTGTGATGCCACATAATCAGTCCAATTTCTTATAGACTCCTGTCTCTTGTGGAATAGAGGCTGTAAACCTATGCTGAACTCTCTCATGGTTCAGATGTCCAGAAGAGCTCTTTGCAAAGACTTTGGGTATCTGCAATGCCCCAGATGCAGTTGGTTTCTTCTTTGAGTGAAGCTGGGTTTGGAGTTACCTTGAGTGCAGAGGATGGATCAGACTGTCCTTTCTGACACAGGTTTAATTGTGTTGACAGTTTTATGACTGAGCAGGGACTGGAGAGTTAATAGTTATTAACATAAGAAAGCTGAAATGGTGGTAAAGAACCTTTGGAGCTCATGGGTATCTCAACAGGCAGGTGTGGTGAAGGTCCTCTTCTTCAGCTGTAGTGCTGGGTTTGGTGCTGCTGTGTGCTCCCCTGAGGTTTAGGCACAGCACAAAAAGAAAATCAGCAGGGCTTTTTGCAGATGACCCTCAGAGAGCTCTGCTGAGACCAGACTTCACTGACCCCATCAAAAGAACTGCCCTGACTAAAATGCTGCAGAAAGGCAGGCTTGGATATGCACCTGAGAATTTTACTTCATACCTCAGATGGGTCCCTAACCCCACAAGGTTAATTGTTCTCTTAAAAAAGCAAGCTGCTGTGCAGAGGCTTTTGAAAGGAGGGCTCATCCCACATGGCACAGGGCCAGCACAGCTGCCTGTCACTCAGCCACAAGCCATGCTGGCCCTGTCAGGACACAGCACCACTCTTTCTTCTCTGGGAAGTCACATCTCTTGATGGGTCGCTGCCTGAAACACAAGAACAGAGCTTGCTGTGTGTCAGGGAGCTTCCTGCTCTTCTTGCATCTGAAGTATTTTGCCCTGGTTTTGGTTTCAGAAGAGCTTTTTAAAGCTTACCCATTAGGGATTGAAAATATTTATCCAGCTCATAATGTTGCTCAAAGCAAAGGGGCAGTTTCTTCACTACATTCTCAGCCTCATGGCTTCCTACCTTCTCTATGCATTATTGTAGGTACATGGAGGGGGGATAAGGGAATACAGAACACAATGGCATTTCCAGTGTGGTGAGCTCGAAGGCTGACGACTGTCAAATCATAAAGAGTTTATCATTTGTTATTTTGCTTGGATGATTTTTAGTTCTTGTTTATTTGCCCTTTGGAGAAACCTAAAAGGGGCGCATTGTGACTTTTCCTGGGAGATGCAAGCAATGAAAAGATGAAATTTAATCTCAGTTCCCCATATGATCCTTTGCAAATTTGGAAAGACTATATGTTAGCTGACTGGCAGTATGGATAGAATCGTTGTTAGGGTCTTTTACTAAAGAGGACTGTGGCTGATACTATTAAAATGGGTGCTGTCCCAACAAAAGGAACATCATAGCTCGAAACAGATTTATTTATGTCTTTAGCTGCATCTCTTGGAACCCATTTCCCTGGAAAAAAGGCAGCACTGGCAAGAGAAGGCAGTCTGAATTGCCCCAGCTGAAGCTATGCTCCTGCCTGATACTGGGCTAATGCTTAAACATGGGTCTCCATATTTCTTCCACAACATTCTGTCTTTATTTTTCCCTCTGCGTTCTTGCTACTAAAGCAGCAGCGTTTCCTGCCTCTCCCACTCAGTTACTGACTCTTCTTGTGCCTGTAAAACTGTAGTCCATCTGTTGCAGGAAGCTGATAATGAGAGGATGGTGGTAAAAAGAAAACTGGAAGCATTCATAATGTGTCAACACTGCTGGTTTACCTGCTGGATTGTACAGGTAAATGTATTAGGGTCAGAATCTGATGGAAAAACCTGTATTGGCCAGGGTAAAGTAATGTGGTAATGGTCAAAAGAGGGGGAGGGCTAGGACAAAGCCAGAAATTTGTGTGGATAAAGGCTTTAAGCTTCACAGGAATCAACAGAATAAAAAGTCTTTTTCAAAGCCTTTTCCAAAGTCATAGCTTGAGACCAATTTCTTCTGCTGTTGATGGTGGAAATCAGACCCAAGCTGCCCAAAATGAGCATCTAAACTCTTCAAAGCACACTCCTGAGTGTGCCACAACTGCAGGGGATTGTTAGGGGCAGAAGGGAAGGAGAGAGAGAATTCAGCTCTCTGGAAATGTTAATGTTAAATGTGATTGCAGGAATGTGTGACTGGCTGACACTCTGGTTGGAAGAGGAAAGAGCTAACGCTTGGGTAAAGCATTCTTGGGGTCTGTGTCCCTACAATATTTCCACTCACCCTTCTTACCAGCCAATATTGGCTTTCCATTTTACCTGTATTCTATATTTTTCAAGCCATATTTCCTCCCTCAAGTCAGAAATGACAAACTGAAGCTCTTCTTGACCATGTATGTCAAGGGTCTATATAAATCAACTCCTTATCTTTGCTGTGGTCTCCGAAGCACACGCTGTGGCTGAGATCTCTGTGATCAGAGTAAGGAAAGGAAAACTTCCCAGCAGCACTTAGCTATTGTGGATTTTTGTCAAGTTTTTCATCACACCCATTGGAGTGGATGGGATAGTTTATGGTTGCTTTGATTACAATGGATTGTAGTGTGAAGGAATCCATAGGAAGTAGAAATAAATGAATTTATTTTTGTTTATTTACAGTAGTGGATAAAGATGGAAAAGTGAGTATTTAAATTATTTTAATCAGTACAGAAAAGTGAACAAGCTACCTTTGGACCACTCTGCTTTACAATTTGATTTCTCATTTTCTAAAATCTAATATAATTATAACCACATCTGTTCATGAACTAAACTATCTAAAAACTAAAGCCTGTGTTTATGGCTCTTAGTCAAAGTAGGCTTAAAACCCCCCACATATATTTGATATATTCAGGCCCCAGTTTTGACTGTTGTGGGGCTAAGTCAAATCCACAGATGTGTGTGTTTTGGGTTTTTTTCTGATAGTACTGTGCCATGTTGACAGTCCTGACTCTGGCAGTGCAAGGAACTTGATCCAGGAAGTTCAGAGTGCAGTTGTCAAAGCATTACCCAGACAGGCCTTTTTGGTGTTTCCAGCTCTGTGGTTAGTTCCTGTGCTCTTTGAGGCAGAGATCTGCATGCTTAGAGGAACAAGGAAAACCATCTTGTGTTTCCTTGGCCTTTTCAGTGTGAACTGGAGCTCCCTACTTTTCCTCAGTGATCACCTGCTTTGTCTTTCCTGAAGCTGAAAGAGATAAAACCATTCAATATTTGAGATCCTGTCTTGAAATGAAGAATTAGTGTAGGCCCACAGTCTGTGGTGATTGGGAGTGGGGCTGTGGCCCAGCCTCATCCCCAATGGGTGCAGCTGTGAGAAGCAGGTGAGCAGCACTGACAGCAATGAGCCATGGAGTGCCCTGGGGCACTGAGCAACCACCAAAGGGAGCAGAGGGCACACAGGGGCAGTGCAGGAACATGGGGGATATAAAAGGCTGGGCTAAAGAACAAGAAGGGCAGATGTTTGCAGCCTTCTGATGTGGTATGGTGTTAATCTCTATGGGCAGGTACCTGAAGGTGGGGTGTTACTCTGTATAGGTTGGAGCTGTCTGAAATTGCATGATGATACTCTGTGTATTGCGGCCGTCTCAACTGTGACATATGCTGTGACATCTATAGGCTGGAAAGCAGCTCTGTGGAGAAGGACCCGAGTGTCCTGGTGAACATCAAGCTGTCCATGAGATAGCATTGTGCCCCTGTGGCCAAGAAGGCCTCAGGAATCCTGGGATGCATTAGGAGGAGCATTGCCAGCAGGCTGAGAGAGGTGATCTTGCCCTTGTACTCAGCTCTGGTAAGGCACATCTGGAGTGTCCTGTTCTCAGCGTCTTGGTACAAGAGGGACAGGAAACTCCTGGAGTGGGTCCAGTGGAGGCTGCAGAGATGAAGGAGGGCCTGGAGCATCTCCTGGACAAAGAAAGGCTGAGGGAACTGGGGATGTTCAACCTCAAGAGGAGACACAGATGAGAGGGGCCCTCATCCCTGTCTGCAGGGAGGGCTCAGAGCAGGGACCAGGCTCTGCTCTGTGGGGCCCAGCAATGGCACACATGGAATGGGCAGGGGCTGATGTTCAGGAAGCTCCACCAGGACAGGAGGAAGACCTTTTCAAACAGAGGCCGTAGAGCTGTGGAGTCTCCCTCACTGGGGATATTCCAGATCCATCTGGACACAGTCCTGTGCCATGTGCTCTGTGTTGACCCTGCTTGAGCAGGAAGGTTGGACCAGATGAACCAGTGTGGTCCTTCCAGCCTGACCCATCCTGGGATTCTGTGTATTGCTGGGTATAAACTTTACCTAGTGTCTGTCATCCTCATGGGGCATGATACAGTCTTATGACTGACTAGCTCATAAAGCTCCCTTGCTATTTCAGCAATGCTACCTGGATAGACCATGCTGGAGTTCTGGGGCTGAAGTCCTGAATGCTTACCTGACAGCTTCAATTACTTCTTCAAACCTCACTGCTCTCCAGCCCTAAAAATGTTTTTAATCAGCCAAAATCATATCCCTTCTCAAATGACATTACAGATCCATATAGCAAGACTTTGCTGTGCTGTTTGAAGAGAGATCTGTATTCTCATGTGTATATCTGCCTAATGTGTATCTATGTTTAAGTTAAAGAAAATGCTTCAGTGCATAGCCCTGTGTGCAACAGTCAAAGCTTTTTATCTTTATCTTTTCTCCCCAGGGTAACCACAGGAAGAAAAAAAAAAAGTAGGAGTGAGGAAAAGATTGAGACAAACAAATTTTGCAAATCCTTCCAATCTGGAGCACCAGGCATGAAGCAACAAGGAAAATGCTGATTGATCACAGATGCTGTATATAAGGTGAGAGGCCAAGGCCACATTAAGTAACTCCTATGAAATGTTAACTCTCCCTCCCACCAAAACTGGGGACAACTAGCACTGCACAGGTGCTAAAGGGTAAGAAACTGGACTGGAGAGATATGTTGTGTATATCCTTTCCAAAGGGTAAATATATTTATACTGCAGGGATGATTAATTCACTTTTATTCTCAGGAAATTAGGGAAGAAGCTTTCTGTAGAAAACTTTGTTTCTTCTCATATAGCATGCTTCAGTTGGAAGGGACCTACAAGGATCATCCAGTCCAACTGCTTGACCACTACAGGGCTGGCCAAAAGTTATAGTGTGATATTAAGGGCATTGTCCAAACTTGTGGTACACGCCCATAAGCTAATCATTGAGGCTGATTGTGTGTCGCACCATTTCAGTGGAACTGCTTTTTTCCTTCAATTGAGGGCAGCTTTAGGCCTGACCCACTACTGTGCTGGGAACAAGAAGCCTGTTTTATCTGGGTTTTGTAGTAGTCCAGGCAACAGGTAGCTGTCCTACCAGTGGCAGTTCCTATGAATCACACTTCAGAATGCTGTGAGTGCCTCTTGTTCTAGGAAATATAAATGTCTATAACACATATTTCTGTTGTGGTGCTTATCTCTTCTGATGGATCCTTTCTCTCTCTTCTCTTTTCCTCATTTCCCCTCTGAGTTGCCCTGGTCATAGACCCAAGATCACAGGATTGTGTGTGATGGGTCTGGCCAAGATCCTCTGTACATGCCAACCAAGAAGGCTGGACCAAGTGGTCTGTTACAGGTCAAGAGATCCATGAAGATGATTCAGTCAGAGAATTTTTGACTCTAGTGAAATTATATATAACTGGGGAAAGGATGATGATCAAGTCAAAGAAAAAAGACCAAACTGCCCAATGAACACTGTATGTGCATGTGCAAATGCACACAGTTATATGCATAAATTAGCAGCTTTGGGACAGTGTGTGTTGTAGCCTTCATCCTAGATAAAAGCCGATCTATTTATAATATAAGCAATGGCAAGTCAATTTTGTTTTTCTTTGATACACCAAACATGCTGAGGTATGATAACCTATCACATATTTAGCCATGACAGGGCTACTACAGAAGGAAGCAAGTGTAACAGGAATCTTGAGCAAATGTAGCTGATCTTGCATTGTAAGATCATGTTAATTTTAGACTCTGTAAAGAATATGTAGCATGGGGGAGACTGGATTTGTGCAAGCTTTTCCTAAAGCCAGTTTGGCCTTTTTAATGATCCACAGTAACAAGCCAGAGAAAGTATGAGTCTCTAGAATCACAGGGGGAAAAGGATGACTGCCAATCCTGGGCCCCATTTGGAAAAATGTCTTTTTAGAAAATGTCAGGGAATGAGAAATATTGCTCCCTCCAAACATCTTCCAGTAAAAGGAGCTCAGCTCCAGCCTGCAGTCAAACACTGCAGACACCTTCTGGGTATCTCTGAGATTCCTGCACCAGTCTCCCTTGCTTGCATCACCATGGAAATAAGAGTTGTGTCCAAGGCGTGGTGCTCGGTGTGGCTCTGGGAGCAAACTGCACTTTGGGTTATCCTTATCGCCCTCTCACAGTGCTCTTCTGCCAGCTCTGGGCTTTTGCTGGCTAAGGACTTTCTGAAATTGACCTGTTGGAGTAATGTCAGTCATTTCCAGACACTGCAAGGGTTTTCTCTGTTTCTTCCAAGTCAGCTGATCTAAGAGGAGCTGCTAATCTCAGCAGCAATGAAGTTTGACACGTTTTCAAGATGTTGATTCTTTTTCTTCTGCTGAAGATAAGCGCCTTATCTTTCAAGTTTGGTGAAATGTGGGCTCTGTATCCCAGACAGAGGAGTGTACCCTGGGCTGTTCAAGCCTTAATAAAAAGTGTAATCTCCTTGAAAATAGATTTTCTCTAATGTGGGAATAGTTATTGTCAAGCATTTAATAAATTTCCTTTATTCATCAAAAGGCTGTCTTGATTTTTGTTTAAAGACAAAATTTGGAAGAGAAGGGATGTGCCAAGTTAGGCAATTCAGAATTAGCAAGAAATTTGCTATTTTTTTAGAAAGCTCTTTCACATGGTGTTGGTTTGAGATTTCCAATGATGTTAAATTATTTTTCCTTCCAAAATGAAAAGTCTTTATTAACTTCTAAAACTATCATGTAGGATGTTAATTGAAACTGTCCCAGGGCCTGTTGACTGATTGTGAACACTTTTGTATCCTGAATTCCTGTGGGATTTGCTACCACCCCTGGATACTTTTGTTGTTTTGAGGCATGTTTCTTTCATTTTATGAAACTGTGAACAGGGCATGAGGGTCTGTTTCCAGAGCAAGCTATTTACCGCAGAGAACTGACTTGCTCTTAGCTGTCAGCCAGACTGAGCTAATGTTTTTGAAGGAAAATGACACGGCATCTCAGTTTGATTCTGATGCTTTTTGACATTTCAATTAAAATATCAAAATGAAACTCTTCACTTACTGTGCTAACTGAAATTTGTTTTAGGTTTGTGTTTAAAAAAAAATCAAACAGAAGGATTTTTTTTTAATTTAAAAGAGGAAAAATAGAATTTCTCAAAAAAAAAAAATGTTCTGTAGTAGTGAAAATAACTACTTGCAATACTTATAAAAATCTGATTTTGAGCTACTGAATTTAAACCATTTGTTTATACTTTTTTGTTTGTTTGGACCCCCAAACAAAAAGTGCCATTCAGTCAGAATTAGGAAATGTTTTGAGTTATAGGTACTGTGTTTTCCATCCCTAACTATGAATGTATCCATGTTTTCTTCAGACTGGGCCTTTGTCAGCCAAAGATCATGAGGAGGACAGCTGAATTTTGGAATTTTGGTTTTCAGGCCCTCACCAACATGAAGTTTGCATGTCCTGTTCAAAGCGCCTTGTGTTTTCAAGAAATTTACATTGGCTCAGGTTTGTGTGTTCTCCTTTACCCAGAAACACTTGTTTTCTACAAATGAGTGCTGCAAGGCTGGGACTTAGGAATAAGGTTTAAATTGTGCTTTTAAAACCAGATTTCATACTGGTTTTCATATAGATGATTGCCTTCTGCAGGAAATAGCTAAGGTTTTGTAGGATTCTTGCTGTTTTTAGATGAGGAGCAGCCACAAACAACTTATGTCAACTAGAGGGTGGCTTCTGCCCTGTGAAGTGTGCTCAAGGGACAGCAGCTCTCAGGACCCATGGAGTGTGGTGGGCTGGAGAATCACATCAAGGAACTGGGAGACTGTTACTCATGCAGAGAAACTGTGGAAGGAAGCAAAGAGCAAAAAGCCACATCTCAGGGGTAAAAGGACTTGGGACTGAAGAGGACTGAGCATTTTGTATCTCAGGGAGGCACTGAGTTGGATGGAAAACGAGCTGCAAGCAAGAGTACAGTGGGCAGCTAGGAGCAGTCCGTTTTTTACTGTTCTTGCCTTGTCACTTGGAATTGTTTCCATCTGAAAAAAAATCATCTGAGTTTATATTGAATCATTCCTGGCAAAATCATGTGCGTTAGTAAGGCTGAATCAAAAAGCAGCACCTGAATCTGAAGATCTGCTAAGAACCTCTCCTGTTAAAATTTAAAATACCCTTTTCTCCAGACTTCCTCTTGATGCCTTGTGAAGGCTGACCTAGAACAGAGGCTAGACGAAGCTAAAGAATAAAGTAGGGATTTATTAGGAGACATCAATAGATCCACCTTGGGCAGCACAAGAGCCCAGCCAGGGCTACACCCAAAATGGACCAAAACGGTCACAAAATCGACAACAGGTCATGGGGTCTCTCACTTTTATAAGTTCTGCTCCATTTGCATATTGGAGTTAATTGTCCAATTACAGCTTAAGGTTATGAAGTCCCATCCTTCTTGTTTTTCTCTCTTCATTCCACCATTGTTTCTGCTCTTGGGCCTGAGATTGGGATAATTTGTCCTTGGTCCCCAGGTAGAGAAGGAATTGTTTTGTCTCCCTACTCTGTGAAGAGAGCTCACCATCCCCTGATATGAAGCTCAGAACTACACACTAAAGCAGTACAGAATCTAAAAAATATAAAAGCTAAAACCTGAGGCATCACTCTAAAACAGAATAAACTCCACGGAAAAAACCCCATGTTCTGGCTGTGGCTTTAAGCAACAGAATTCAGGAGAGCTGAGGGATAAGATATGTACTTGGTTCTTATTCCTTTCAGTTTCATTCTATATACACAGGTGAAGATCAGCCTTAGTTCTGAAATTCTCAGCTTGTGCTGCTTTGCCATTTTCTATACATTGTATGGTTTTCTTGAAATGCTTCATTTGATCTGAGACAGGGTCAAAGCAGTTTCTCTCCTGCAGCAATCCAAGAGGACTGGGAGATGGGGGATGTGTGGATGCTGTTAGTTCATTTGCATGTGAACAAAAGAACTTTGTTTATTCCTCCACTAGATACTGCAAAAAAGTAAGTTATTGTCTCTGAGGTAATTGGGTTTGATCAAAAATTGCTGCCTAGTTCTGCAGTGAACTCTCTTGACAGACTAACACCTGATTAGGAAATATATGGGAAATCTCAATATTTTTCTGGTGCTTTCAAAACTCTTCATTATAAGTTCCTTGGGAACCAAGTGGAGCTTGTCTTGAAATGGAAGAGAGGATTTCAAAATCACTTTGAGGGATTTTGTGTGAGATGTAGAGGTGGAGGAGAATATTTGTCTTCTTCCCAGTGGTGGCAGAGAATTGCAATTTTGCTGGAACTTTCAACTATTCTGCTTTTCCAGTCAATATTTTTCAAATGTAATTTAGTGGAGACAAGACAGTGTGGTCAGATATTAGACACAATCTGATGTATGGCAGGAGAGATTTCCAAAAGTATCTGAAGGACATATGGAGGGAAAAAGCTTTTCTCTGTTCTTACCCATAGGAAATAGAGTCCAATCAATTCATGTGGGCTGCTTGTTACATTTGTCCCAATCCAGGGGAGCCTTATGCCACTTGAAACTCCACTGAGCTGAAGGCAATTACTTGGGACTTGCACTGATGTGAATCTGGCACAACGTGCTCACAAATTGGCCCTGATCTCTTGTCTCTCAAGCAAGATTGGAACTATCTTGTGCTTTTTACAGAAGACTTGAAAATGAAAAATCCTGCTTAGCTTGGTTGCTTAAAGCAGAGCTTCCCAGCTGTGACAAAGGGCTTTAGGTGCTCCCATCTTGGAGCACCACTTCTGGGGCATCTAAGCAGGGCCCCATCTGCTCTGAGAACTTCTCTTCTGAAGATCAAGCACATTGTTTTGAACCTCTGAAAACGTAGGTATTTGCAATTCTTTGAATCTCTTGTCCCTGGGGATTTACAAAGCCACAGACCACTGATTTTGTTTCATTTTTATGGTCCAGTGGGGCTGTGTGATGAATTTTGTTTCTGGAGTTTTCCACTTGTAAATAGTGATAAAAAGTTCCTCATTTTATGAGCATTTTTCTCTCCTTCCCCCAGACCCTCTCTCTGTACAACAGTGTAACTGAGATTGAAGCAAAAGGCACTCTGCCTTTCTATAAACACCCAAGACATGGTAAGGAAGCCAGAACTGCAATTTCCCACCTTTCTCCCCCGGTACTTGAACTGTTCTTGTCTAAGTGAATCTTCTGCCATTCCTGATTTCTCTGATTGACATTCTTCCTCCAGAGCCCCTGCCCAAACTTTTTCTGTAGGGGTGCAACAATTGGAAGGCAGGTACTGGCTGCCAAGTTCTAAGCTTAGGCAGTGTGGTTGCATTTTCATAAAACCATGGGTCTCTGCTCTTTTTCCACTATTCTGTGGTTGGTTTCTTTTTCTTTATTGATTCTATCTCTTAGTGATTCTGCCGTTTCTGGTCTCTATGTTAAGCAAAGAGCATACCTAAAATCCATCCAAATCACAGAAGGCTTGTTTGTGTGTTTACAGGTTTTCCAGAGCTGAGGTTTCTTTAGGAAATACATTATAAGTTTTCTGGCCTTAAAATTTGTGCCAATAATTTGTGACTTTTTTTTTAACTTGTTGGCAGTGAGACAAATAACTTGGATGTTTTCTCCTGGTTTTGGCAGAGAGAAATTCCTTCATCATGGGGGAGGCTTTAAGACTCTTCTACTGGAGGTGTAACCTTCCTAACCTCAGAAGGTCTGAAGGGGGCTTAATCAATTTTGATAATAAAATAGGGAATACAGCAGGGTCAAATAAAAAGCAGTAGTCAGTGCAATATCCTTGCTCTGTAGGTGATGAAGGAAACTATTTTTTTTGCCTGTGATTCACCCATATAGCATTTAATCCTTAACCTACAGGTGCCACATGAGGTCTGCACGTGTGCAGCCGATCCCTGGCACGCTGAACACAGTGCATATGTGGTTATGCAGCTGTTTGCACCTGGAAGATGCCACTCTGCCAAAAGGCATGGTCCATTTTCTGCTCATTCCTTATGTCCTGTGTTCATGAATGGCCTCACAGTGGAAGGAAGGAGTGAGGTTTTATGTGGCTCCATCAGCTTCATGGTGCAACCTCACTGCAACTCCCATGGCGGAAGAGGGAAGTTAGGAATTAGCAGTTAGGGTGCTGAAACTGTCAGCATGGTTTGGCTCTGGTTCAAACATGTATCCCAGGGCCCAAAGTCACTCTCTGATGTTGGCAGAGAGTAAAATGGAGTGTGGAATTTCCTATTCAGCACAGCCATAGCAAATAACCTTCCAAATGCTGTGTATTGCACTCATGACAGTTTAAAGCTAACAATGTGAAATGTGACTTTGGAAGAAAGCTGTCTCCTGAACTGCATGTGTGAGCTCACATGTGTTTGGATATTAAGATGACCTTTCTTGTTCAAAGTATAATTTTTTGCAGTCCAGTCACTTATAAGCATGGCTTTAGCTTCTGGATCACTACAGACTAGAGCCAAGCAAATGGAGGAAGAGCTAACAAAAACATTTTCCCGTCCCCTGTATTTATCTGGTTTTGTTTGTTTGCCAAAGCAAAATCTGTGTCTCTCAAGCTCCTTCAATGAATCAGAATGATTGCCAGATATCTTCATGGAGAAAAAATTATGCCCTAAATCACAGTTATCAGGAAATATTGTTGGCTTGGTTCTCCTTGCTCTGCACACCTATAAAACCCATGTTGAAGTGAGCTTCTCTACACCCAGTCTTTCTTCTACCCTATCTCTGTCTGTCTCTTTCAATAAGCTGGATTCGGGCCTTTTCTATGTGTTTCTCATTCAAATATCCAAAAAGCTTTTCATGTCATGCAGGGTACCCAAACCCATTGCCCTATCTTCTCTCTATCTTTTATGATGTTCATGAGTGTTCAACTTGGTGAATATATAATGAACTGCACAGGAAATGTTTTTGTGGTACTGGTGTCAATTTAGACTAATCTCAAACCACTGTATAAAAAGAAGTCACGACTATTTCTGCCACTGATTAAATCACCTAAATCCTTAACAGTAGAATGTGGCCAGCTGCACAAAAAAATATGGGAGTATATTGCTTTGAGCCACTTAAAACTTTGATCACCTGGGTTTCAGAAGACGCCTCTTCTTTTTAGTTCTTGAAGAATAATAAATGGGCATACTTCTCTCCCAGATTTCATCTTAATGAGGCATTTTCATCTCTGGCTAATGAGGAGTATTATTCTTTATGAAGAGTGTAGTGTTATAGGCAAAATATTATAGCCATAAAGATCTATAGCTGGGGAATAATATGTGGAAAACGTCACCTTATTTCATGTGTTGACCATTGAAATGTTATCAAAATATGTTCTTCTTTTACAACCATTTATTTTTTGTTGTGAAAAATTTATTTTTCATTTATTTGAGGACAGACAGCACTTTGGAACCTGTGGTAGTGCATGCTCTCCAAACACAGGATAAAGATTTCATCTTTTTATGGAATTTGGTCTTCTTGTTTCACATCCTTTAGTACAAGTATGCTTGTAGCAATCACAGTCTGTCCCACAGCCAGTGTGCAGACCCCATACTGAGAGCTCTCAAAACCACACTGTGAGCAGCTTGGCCCCTGTGCTGTTCAGAATCATAGAATGGTTTGAGTTGGAAGGGAATGTTGAAGATCCTCCAGTTCCACCCCCTGCCACAGACAGGGACACCTTCCACTATCCCAGGTTGCTCCAAGCCCTGTCCAGAGTGTCCTTGAACACTCACAGGGATGGGGCAGCCACAGCTTCTCTGGGCAGCCTGTGCCAGGGCCTCCCCACCCTCACAGGGAAGAATTCCCTCCTAGTACTTAATCCAAACCTGCTCTCTTTCAGTTTGAACCCACTCCCCCTTGTCCCACCACTACATGCTCTTGTATTCTTGGGGTGATTTCTCTTTCAGGCTTTGCTATCTTCCAGATGGTGTTAAAACCCCCGTGACAGTGCTCAGAGACCAGCCTGAGGAGAAGTGTTGCAAGGGTGCCTAAGCAAGCACCCTTCTGAGGAGGGGTGGGAGGAGGTGTGGCTGCACCTGGGACTTTTAATGGCAGAATAAATGGGAGGTGGAGGGCAGTGCTGTACAGTCAGTTCAGTGCTCCTGCTGTGCCTCTGTGCTCTTCCCCTGTGATCTACAGGAGCATATTGTCAGCACCAAATCTTGAAGAAATACATACAAGCAGATTTTTGTTTTCTCTTCTGTGCTTTAAACTTTAGTTACCCATCGGCAGCTTTCAAGATGACAAGAATTTTGACAGCTTGCAAAATGGTGAAGACTTTGAAAGGCAGATTGAAGTTTTGCAATGTGTCTGCTGATCACTGGCGTTTCTCAAGGACAGGTACCAGACTGTTGAGCATCAAGGTAACAGTGACTGAACTACTGTTGTTTAATAGATGTGTTTGGCATGCAGAGATAATTTGCTGCAGATAACAGGGCTTACCTAGAGACATGAACCAGAGGAAATTTGTCTGAACCCTAAGCAGGGGGATTGCTTGGCTAAATGGTCTTATTAGCTAAGCAAACACACTTTTTGTGTTGTCTGGAATGGAAGTTATAGGGCAAATTACACCAAAAGGTGTAAGTTCAGGGTTTCAGTTAATTATTATATGGTGTTTTCTTTAGAAACACCTCACCCTTCTGTAGGACTGATAGCTAACAGAACAGATCTTTCAGTCCATATGAGGATGAATTGGTTGAATATTTAAAATCATGTATCACTTGAGGCATGTAATTAATCCTATTGAATCCGTACAGAATCCATTTTCAAAGTATTAGAAACTACAATGGCTCTGAGATTAATTGGAGAGGTGGACAACTCTTGTGAATGCATCAGTGTATCAGCTCTTGCTTTACTGGAGTTGGACTACTCAGTTGATTTCCCCAGCTTTCTAGTGCTCTTTGCTACAGGAGCTGGAGTAAATGGGTGAAATGAGACTTTCTGTGAGAGTTGTGTAGCACTGAAGTGCTGGGTGAGTTCTGTCAGCATACACCTTGCATTGAAAAGGCATTTTTGCCCAGGTGTTGTGTTGAATGAACAGTGCAAGAGAATTAGCAACTGGGGGAGTGTGTTTCAGAGAGTGGTAGGGAAGAGCATTGAGAGACCTGAACTGCAGGCACTGCCTTCCCTGGCAGGGTGGTCTAGAGGGCTGATCAGTATCACTTCTGTCCACTGAGGATTAGGGTTTCTCTTGCCTATGTCACAGCCACTCAGTTTTCAGGAGTTCTCTGAGCTCCTTGCAACAGACCAGTTACTCGACAAGACAAAGGGGGAATGGATTCAAACTGACTGAGAATGTTTAGATTAGATATTAGCAGTAAATTCTTTACTGCAAAGGTAGTGAGGCACTGGAAACAGGCTGCACAGAGAAGCTGTGGCTACCCCATCCCTGGAGGTGATCAAGGCCAGGACAGGACTCTGAGCAGCCTTCCAGTGGAAGGTGTCTCTGCTCATGGCAAGGGATTGGAACATGGTGATCTTTAAGGTCCCTTCCAACTCAAACCATTCTATGATACTGTGATACTTCTAAAACAAAAATTCCTCTGCAGAGGAATTCAGGATAAGGCAAGAAGTGTTCCTGCTTATACACCTTCCTTCAGCACGTGAATTCCTGGTTTCTTTGCATCAGAGTGTGGAAGTTAAGTTTAGTTGTGAGGCAAGTGACCAAGCAGTGACCCATGGCTGGGTTTGGTGTTCCAACCAGCCTTAGAGGTAATGGGTATTTATGAGAAATTTGAGAAAAGAATGAAATGCAATGTAAGCATGCTAAAGAAAAAATTGGACAATACACTCAGGCACATGATGGGATTCTTGGGGTTGTATTGTGCAGGGACAGGAGTTGGATGAACTTGATGAGCCTTGTGGATCCTTTCCAACTCAGGATATTCTATGATCCATGATGCTGTGTGTGGACTAATGGCAGTATTAGGCAATGGTCTCATTCTTCCATTATTGCAGGCTTAAATGAGCATTTAGTTGCCTTTAATTGCTTTTTCTCTCT
Source organism: Peucedramus taeniatus (assembly GCA_013400575.1). Taxonomy (NCBI): domain Eukaryota; kingdom Metazoa; phylum Chordata; class Aves; order Passeriformes; family Fringillidae; genus Peucedramus; species Peucedramus taeniatus. The sequence continues at coordinate 134,505 of WBNO01010905.1, forward strand.
GGGCTATTTTAGGAAACATAACAAAATATAATTAGAACATCTAACCTATGTACAAGTTAGGTATTAGACATCATGAGGGAGAGGTGGTAGTTTTAGAAGAATGCCTAATAATGCTTCTCCTAAGTCTGTGTCCTGTCCAGTTAAACTCACCCTGTGTGAGGAAACACCATTGTAGGTAAGCATTGTTAGATGTGAGGACTTGCAGGTCTGTATTTCCCTATTACATCCCATCCTTCCATTCAAAAGAAGAAATGGGCATCCATGAGTGAAAGAGGGACAGAGAACAGACCAGAGGCCCCTCAGGGCTCTCAGTAGGGTTGTTTAGCATCACTGGTTTCAGGTTAATCAGGCTTGTTTAAAATTCAGGAATAGGCAGAGAGACTGCTGGTTGAAGCTCTTACTGTTTAATGCTCTTCTGAGACCAATGTAGTTAAATGGGCATGTAAAGGTAGTATGAGCAATAAATAGGTGGCTTGTAACAGTACAGCTTGCTCAGTAAGGAGAGGTTTGGGAGAGCTATAAAAACTACCAGGAATGAGCTAAAAATGTAGTCAAAAATGAGAGGGGGATGAGAAAAATTTTGTAGAGTTCTAGGTTTAGAAACTCTTTCAGATTACTGCGAAAGGACTCTTGTATGTATTTGAGGCTGGTGGAAAGAAATGGGGCAGTGACTGCAAGGAGAGTAGAGGGGTGGGTAAGGAAGTTAAAGATGAGTCACAAGGTATTCCACTCCTTGTTTTGGAGATGAAGGGGATGTAAAATGGGGCCCATTCCCATAAAGATGGGGGGAATTATGGGGGGGGAAAGGGGTGCTCATTTTCATGAGTCCTCAGTGACTTGTGCTAGGTACCTCATTTGGCTTGGTTCACTCTTCTTTGAGTTGTGTGATGGACAAATATTTGTGGCATTGTTGTGAACAGCCTTGAGGAGAGTTTAAGTTGTAGAAACTGTGACTTTTCTACCATGGTACCTTTGTTGCTTTTCTTTGGGTTTGTCTTGGATGATAAGGGAATTAATCCAGTGCTTCTCCCTCAAAAAATATCCCAAGTGTGAAGCATCTTTGGTGTATCCCAAGGCACTCACCTTTACTCATTCTTTTTTCTTGCCTTGTCTTCTTCTCTCAGTGTTAGCCAGAAACAAATGTGCCAGACCAAAATCAGATAGATTTACATATATATACACAGGGTTGGCAAAGAAAGTCTTGACTGTTAGCCATGTCCAGATAGATTTCCAGCCTGTGATGGCATAGTACTCAAAGGAAGAGTAAGAATCAGTTTGATTTTTCTATCAAAGAGAAAACTACTCTTTTGTTGCTGGCTGTTTGGTCTTGGGAGAGTGAAATGTAGCTCAGTCCTGGCACCAGCTTTTTATTGTAGAAGGAATCTTGGAGCTTTTGGATTCTTCTCTGCTTCTGATATGCCAAGTGTTCTGTAGCCAGCCAGATGTGAGCCAAGAAATGTAGCAGAGACTGTTGTGCTGTGTGGAATTGTGCTGTAGATCTTTTGAGATTTTGGAGATCTTTATAATCCACTTTTTAGATGTGAAGGGCTGTTACAGCAGGGTACTAACTGGAACTAATTTACTCTGCTTTCTTACTGGGTTTAGGTTTGTTTTTTTTTAACTTAAGTTCTTTCTTTACTTGGTATGTGAAGTGCTTAGTGAAGTGGGACCTGAACTAGTTGACTCTTCAAGCTGCTTTGACAAAATACACAAAATCTATCAATGTGACATCAGCATGACCCTTTCTGTTAGCCATCTTCATCCTCAAAGCTCTTGAAGAGTACTGCAGCCTCTCTAGAGCTCAGAGCCCTCTGCTAAAGGTGAAGCTACTGATGTGTAGGAAGAAGAAATCAGATTGCAAATGACATATTGGGGGGGGCGTGTGTGGCAGAAACAATTTAGTTGAGATTACAACAGAAATTCATCTGAGGCTATGTGGGGATGCTTTTGAGAAGGTTGAAGACAAAAGGACCTCATAGAAGCTCTGGGGGATTGTTTATTTCTTACTTGTTCTTTTTTTGAAAGTAAGTATTTCTCCCAACTGATTCCTGATTGAGCCTTTCTCTGTAGCCTGTAAATCACTTTTCACCTTAAAAACAAACTGAAAAAACAAGGTAGGCTGGCAGCTTAGGGATATGGTTACACCTCCACTGGAAATGTAAGCAAGAATAATTGCTTTGAGAATGCTCAATGAACCAACCACTTAATTAAGAATAATAAATCAAGGAAGCGAGGGAAGCATTTGAACATCTATCCCCTGCTATAGCTGAACTTGCAGGCAGGTTATGGTTGCTCAGGGACATTTTTCTCCATTACTTGAACACTGTGTAGGGGCTCTACTAGTATAGTAAGGGCTTCTGTTCAACAGAAATGATTTCTGTGCTGTCTGATTTAGAAGGGAGGTGGGCAGTGGTGGGAGGAAGGCCATGCAGATCCCTGGCAGGTACTATACACACAATCCTCGGATCAGTGGAGTTCAGAGTTAGGGTGAGGCTCTGAAGCTCACAGGGATTGCTCTGGGATTTGGCCTTCAGCACCTGGATGAATCTTAAATTTTTTGGTAATTCCACCATTGTGGACTTTGTTTCCTGAAGGATTCTGCCAGGGTTGGTGGCAGGACCGTAATTCAGGCAACTGTCCCAAAGTGTGCCCAGTGGTGGGACATACTGGAAGTGGAGTTGCTGTTTGTGTGGACTCCAAAGTGTGGCCTGCTGGGGGAAGGAATCCAGACTTTAACACTAAGGCTGGGAGAAACTGTATGCAGCAGTCAGTGTTCCATGTGGGCAGAGTCGCTTGGGCTTTCACCAGGCTTCCCAAAGGGCAGAGGTCCTGTCCAAAGCCCAGCTGGAGGCACCCACACCACCTCTGTGCTGTGCTTTGAGTGTCTGGCAGTTCTCTACAGTGAGAGGCACAGGGAGATTAGGGAGCCCACCAACCTGTCATTTTAATATGGTCTAAACCTAGGGGATTTAGCCACAAAAATTCTGTTTATTACTGGAGAGGGAGGAGATTTTGGTGTTGCTGACTAAACTGTCCAATGGTGTGGGAAGGTTCGAAAAGTTATGGCTAAATCTTTGGAGAATGACTGGGTGTTTGACATTAATGAGGAAAAAATGGCAAGGCTAAAAGCATCCCAGATGCACAGAATTCAATTACTTGGCAGCGCAGTTTGATTTTTAGTGTATTTTGCAGTACATTAGTAATTGATCTGTGTGGTATTTGTAACTGCAGAGGGGCTCTAAATGAATGTTTGTCATGATGGTTACAAAATGTTCAATACTGAGAATGAAATTTCTCCTTGCTGTGATTGTTCATCTGATTTACAGCTAATGGAAAGTAGCTCTCCAGCTCCTTTCTGCAGCAAATTGATCTTGATTTTTCTTTTAAAAATCCCAGTAAGAGGAGTAGTTCTGTAAAAGAAACCAATATGAAGCTAAATCACAATGAGAGCTGCTTCCTGTGGACACACTTGGCACATTTCCTGTGGCACAGACCACTGGAATTTTTGCTCTGGTGGTCACTCTGCCTGGCCTTGGAGACAGCTGTGCTTGCCTTCCAGAAGAGGAGGTTTTTCAAGGTCCTGAAAGTTCATTGTCCAAATTCTTTTAAGCCAGGAATTCATTGGCAAGTTTATTCACAGCTTTGCTTACTCTTTCTCTTCCTCTGCATGTCATTAGAGATCCTGCTGTCTGAGGGAATCTCCCAACTCATTCTGTCATATTTGCTGTGCATGCAGTCATTATTTATTAATTAGAAGGTGGAGTTCTCTGGTGGTTTCCCATCCAGTGCCTGGACAGGGTAAGAAAGGTTTCGTTTCCAAGTGGGACCAAAGAGGATGGTACATTTAGTCTGATATGTGCAAAGACCCAGTTGTGACAATGAATCTCTTAAGGACTTCTGTAAAACTCACTCTGGCTGTTAAATAGTGATGAAGCCTGTAAGGGATCCCTCAGTTAGTGTGGGACTCAGTTCTGCTGAACTCTCTCTGGAAGAGGTATGGATTCCTCTAGGCTGCTTGTTTCATAGCTGCTTCTTCTGGGACAATTTATGCCTATCCCTGAGGTAACTGAGACCATGAGCATCCATCTCATCCATGAGTTCCTCTGGTCTAGTGTCCTACAGCAGAATACACTGCTATTTTGAATTTTGCTTGTCTGACACCAGTTCAACTAAACACATACCTATTTTTAGTGGCATTGCTGGATGGTTGCACCAGAAGTTAAGCACCTATCAAAGGTCAGAGCTGGATGAGAGCCAGCAGAGTCAGCAGCAGGCCTTGAGCAAACATTGAAGAGGCAAGTGATCCTTTCCCTACAGGGTTATGATATTGGTAAATTGCAAGATGTCAGACGTGGAAAAAATGAACTAAGGGTTAGGGAAGGGTGATCCCACAGTAATAGCAGCATATGCTCTGCTTGCAGTGAGGCTTGCCAGCTTGTTAGGATAAAAATGTTTCCTAAGAGTTAGAAAGAAAAAAGGCATTAGAGTGATAAAAGAGGTAGTGTCTTGGCAGCTGGGAGTGGGAGAAGGGCAGGAATACTCACAGTGTTAAGCATGAAAGGCAGGTATCCTAGGTGCTACCTGTATAAACATCAAGCCTTTCCTCCTGTGTTTGAGTCTCTTCATGTGCCTTTTTCTAGGTGCAGACAGCGAACTTGGTGCTGGAAGATGGTATGAAGATGAAGGGCTATTCTTTTGGCTATCCATCCTCCACAGCAGGGGAAGTTGTGTTCAACACGGGGCTCTCTGGGTAAGGCAACAGCAAATGACATATATACATCAGTACTTCTCTGGAAGCTTGTTGGAGTGTGAAAGCTGCTTTTTCCAAGCTTGTAGGGTCCTGTACCAAGCAGGTATTCTTCTGTATAAGGCTACATTGTAGTCCAGAGATACAGAGAGAGGGAGAATTAATGAAGATGTCTCAGGCAGATCTCTTATGCCAAAGCATTTGTGGTGATAAGCACCTTTAAAGACTGATCTAATGATGATAATGAGATGAATAGGGTTCTGATCACTTCCTTCTAAATTTCTGAGTCAGAGCAGAGAAGCTATCTTTTTTCCTCCAGTGCCCAGATCACCTATAGAGGTTCGAAGCATCTGCAGCCTTTTTGCTAATGGAACTTGGCTTCTGAGTGCAAAATTTTTAAACCCCAGGTTGGTCACCTTTATGACCCATCTCTTATGTAATTTGGTGGTTCATACCACAGGTAAGGATGCTTTTGCGTTCTGTGCCCTTTCCAGCTAAAGGGCAGGATCAGATTCATGCCTAAGCTAGCATGATTTTCTGTCTACCACTCTCTTGAGTGGTAGAAATCTGTGGCGGACAGGTTGGCAGCCAAATGCTGCCAGTGCTTTTGTTGGACTGCTTGAGCAGAGGAATGGGGCCTTTGGTAAGGACAGGGACATGTCCTTGGGGATATAAGACATCTCTGAAGTTGTTGATGCTTGAGCTGCTTCTGCAGTCATTCATAGCTGTCTTTGCTCATCTGCTTTGTGTTTCCCAAATTATGCTCTCCTTTGGAGATCTCAGTACTCACAGGTTGAGTTTTAAAATGATACCATTGGTGAGAATGTTAAATTGCTGCAGAGGGGAATCAGTTTGCAGAGTTTTGCGTTAGGAGACAATTATTTAAGCATTTTGACAGCACTAATTACTGGCTGTGTTAATATACCTGCCAACAAGCCACTGTTTAATATAGATCAGAATGATGGAGGGCACCAGAGTTCTCTTCTCATTGATAGATTATGGGCCATAAATCTTGGCACATCACAAAAGTCGAGGAGGACCTGAAGAATTAATTTCCTCTCCACATGTTACTGTGGCAGTAGAAGTTGTGTTTGTTCATTGTCTAATCATTTGGAGAGGATGCTGTGACAGAGATCTCTTCTGTGCTGGGGAGCATATGGGCATGGAGAAAATATTCAAAATGTAAGGTGGTATTTTCAGAGCCCCCTAAACAGAACATGATCTTGATTGATTCAGAGAAATGGAAGACAAGAATTTGCAGCATTGTTGCAGAACATAAAGGTGGCAGATTTCCTACCAGTCCAGGGGTTGCTGTTCATTGAAAGGAGCCCTGTAGCTGTACCTCCTACTCACAGAGATCAGGATCTGTGTATCCAGAAGAACCTAGCTGTCCTTTCTCCCTGATGCAGGAGGAGGCTGTGCCAGGGTGAAGGAGGTGCCCAGGCTGCTGGGGCATGCAGCAGTTTGTCACAGTAGGGAGCACCAGGTGAGTGCAGGGGTGCTGATAAGCCTCAGACCTGCTATCTATGAAGTGGGTGTTTCTAGGTGCTGAGTGGGGTCAGCATGGGCTCTGTCCTGGGGTGATTAATAGGCTGCTCTGCACCATGTCTCCTCATCTAGACTCCCATGTTCTGATTCATGGTATAGAAATGGGAGGCAAAGCACTTTATGTGCCTACAGCTCTCAGGCTTGAAGTATCTGAAGCTTGCTGAAATGTTGACAATTACTCTGAAATAGAAGGCTAAGAGCATTCTTTTGGGGGTGAAGTGTTGAATTTTTGATAGAAAAGCACAAGGATGAACTTTTCAGAAGCATTTGCTGCAAAAAAACCCCACCCTACTGTTGCAGCCATATGTTTGGCATAGGAACAAAAAAAGGAGATTTTCAATAAAGAAAGGAGAAGAGTTACAACCCATAAAATGTCCCATGTTGGAAATGGCTCCATGAAGGTGTTTATCTCTAATAAATGTGTGTTTCCCATGATATTCTAGTGAGGGAATGGGTCGACAGGAGTTTACTGAAATCAGGCAGACCTTTGGGCAGGCACAGCAAGGATTAGACCTTGCAGCACGTTTGGAGCTGGTGTTTCCATCTGCTCCTCCGTGCTCCACATGGCATTGTTCCTGCTTAAAGGGCATTGTCTGAGCTCTGCCTGCACACCTCACCCACACCCAATGGCTCTCTGTCCTTGTTTGCTGATCACAAATGACATGCAAAGGTTAATTACATTAGCTTTGTCAGTAACAAGTAGTCTTTTGGAGGCAGAACCAATTAGCTCAGAAGGAGAACAATGCCCAGCATGCACGTGCCACGTGCCTGGTACCTGCTGCAGTTTTGGGATCACACTGCACTTTGTGTGTTTGGTTACCTGCAGCAGCAAATACAGATTTGAACATCAGGAGAGGCTTACCTGATAATATTTTCTGGCCATTGTTTATCCGACCTGTCATTTCTCAGAGCTGGCTGGTGTGCTGTGTTGTCTATATCTGCAGGCAACCAGTCCTGCATTTTGTGAAGAGTTTCCCAATGTTTGGTAATTAATCTTCTGGCAGTAAGTCTGGTGTTCCATAAAAATGTCCCTTGTGACTTGCTGATATCTGGTAGATGGCTGGAGTTGCCAATTAGGTATTGTTTAAACAATAATGACAATAATAAATTATATTTTGTATAGGGCAGATTCATACTGAAGTGCCTTTATGCATTTGGCTCAATATTTGTGGGGACAACTTCATCTGTTGCTAAATTGCAGCTGTTTTTGGGTTGAAAGACAGTAATTGTTTAAAGGATATTTGCAACAGTAGAAGGGAGAAAGTGAAGGACTGTCTGTTAATTTGAAGCTGAAGAATAGGAGCATATAGACCATATTTACCCTGTCCTCCTGTATGTGGTTGAAAGTGAGACTGGATCTACTAGGTCTAGAGATGATGCTTTGTGGAATCCTACATTTGGTCCTCTGCTGCAGAAGACTGTTCCAGTGTGCTTTTTGATCTGTCCTTGCTGAGAAGGGCATTCAGGCAGGTGCTTAACAAACTGCCAGGCTTCTGCCTGGGCTAATGATAGGACATGCCCTGCAGCCTTGTGACTAGGGCTGGAATGCTGAAGCTCAAAGCATTGTCTTCAACTTGCCTTCTTCAGGGATACACCAACCAGCTTCCAAGCTCTTAGGAGTCTGATCAGGTGAAATGAAAGGTGTTCTGTGGGTGGGAACATGGAGATTGCCTAGAAGAGATGCCAGGCCTCTGCTGGGAGAAACTACAGAAGTGGGACCTGGAAGGGTTTGTTGACAGGGCAGGTGGCAGAGAAGGACCCCGAGTAGTGATGAGGAATCCCAAGGACTCGTCTATGTCCTCCCCCACAAAAAGAGCAGTTACAGCCCTGAACATCCCGAGATGTGCAAGCTCCAGAGTGTGGAAGGGGCAAAGCCTGGGCAAACAGCTCTATTGTCTGCTGGCTTTTCATTCGGAGCCTTCTGCTGCCGCTGAAAGGGGAAAGCTCTTAGAGCCCATGAAGGGCAGGGCACAGCAAGGGCAAAGCACTGCCCAGGGAGAGGCCAGGACAAGCTGTTATCAGAGGGTCCAGTGATACTCTGTGCAGGGCTGAGATCTCACTGCCCTCCCTGTACGTGTTTCTCATGTTAAATCAAAGGACTCTGAGTTTGTTGATGTACTTTTCTTAAATGAAACATGAGAAGCCAAAGTCTTTCCTTGTTCTCCATGTCAAATGTTTAACCACAAATGGCAAAGTCAGGGCATATTCACAGATGTGTTAGCTTTTATTCTGAGAATATCTTCACGTGAATACCATTTCTGTCTTTTTGTCATATGGGAATTCAGACCTGTCTTGTTTTCACTGGTTCTTTTATGCTCCTTTTGACTCCAGACCAATGTACTTTTCTTCACCTAGGTACACTGAAGCCTTGACAGATCCCAGCTACAAAGGACAGATTCTTACCCTGGCTAACCCCATAGTTGGGAATGGTGGAGTGCCTGACACGGCTGCTTTGGATGAAATGGGCCTCAGGAGATTTCTGGAGTCTGATGGGATCAAGGTAATTGTGGGAGAAGCAATGCTGATCAAACTGTTGTGCCCAGCTGCCTGAGTGTCTAAGAGTTTACTGGCTCCCTCATGGAAGGATTCAGTCATACTCAACCTTTCTTTTTCTTCTTCTGGATATTGTCCTGTGGAGGAATGGTGGCAAAAAATACTCCATCTTGATTTCTGTACTAAGCCATGTGCCTTCTGGAAGTATCTGTTCTGAGGTGAAATGACTCTTTTATACACTAATTCCATTGAAAAATGGAGCTGACTTTTGAAATAAAAGGTTACTTAAAAGTGAAAAGTTTTCTGATTAAAAAAAAGTGAATTAAAAAAAAATTTGTCTTGTCTTAAATTTTCATTTTCTTTCTTTTGATGAGAAGTGCTTTGTCAGCTCAGTGCAATTTGCTGCTTTGGTTACCAAGCCACATTCTTCTATGGATTTCCTGGTCAAAATGCCCATGTACAGTCATGAGCTAGCTGGAAGTCCGTGATATGGTTTATGATGAATGAATAGTGCAAATTGAAGGTATGGGATAAGTAAAAAGGTGATTTTACACAAAATGATGTTTCTTCTCTCTACAGGTTTCAGGTTTACTGGTGCTGGATTACAGCAATGAGTACAGCCACTGGCAGGCTACTAGGAGCCTGGGAGAGTGGTTGCAAGAAGAACAGGTGAGCAATCTAGGTGTAACAGCACAATGAGAACTGACCTGGATGGAAAGAGGAGCTCTGTATTTTGTGCATTTTACAGCAGAAACTAGATTTGAATATCTCAGCTATTTATGAGTGGCAGTAAGGAGGAGAAGTGAAGAACTGCAGTGAGGCAGCCTTGGCAAGACTGCTGCTGAGAGCCTGAGCTCCTAAAACAAAGCCAAGCTGGATGGGGCTGTGAGCAGCCTGGTCTAGTGGAAGGTGTCCCTGTCCATGGCAGGGGCTTGGAACAAGATGAGCTTTAAGGTGTCTGCCAAACCAAACTGTTCTATGATTCTGTGACATGTTCTCATAAAAGTGATCTGGCTGCTACCTTCTTTCAATTTTTTAGCTGCTTGTTCTCTAACTTATCCTTGGGTTTTCTTCAGGTGCCTGCACTGTATGGGATTGATACCAGAATGTTGTCCAAATTAATTCGTGACAAGGTATGATCTGCTTCCCTTGACCCAGTTGCTAATGCTGGACCCTTTCCAAACCTGGAGTAGCAATGGTACTGCTGGAGTGCCTTGACTTCAGATGCTGCTCAGATCCATGTGCTCTTCCAAAGGCTTCTGTGCTGCTGGGCAATGCTCTGATCCCAAAGAGCCCCCTCTCCCTGACTCTGCTCTGGGTTTCCTGTCCTGCATAAGTCTGCCAGCACAAGGTGATGTAAATGAAGGGCCTCAGGTAGTGTCAGACACAACAGGTGGTAGTATCAAGCACATCTTAACTCAGATACAAAGAGAGCAACAAGTCTGTGAGATATTGTGGATATTTGTTCACAGACAGTGGCACCTTTGGTCAGCGGAAACTGTCCTGCTCCTCTGAGACAGAGGAATGCTTACAGTCATCTAAGATGTATTCCTAACCTGGTTTCCTTTGGCTGAATCCTGCTATTATTTTCAATGATCATTACTTTTCTCTGTTTTCCAAGAGTTGACAATTGAAGGTCATGGGTAGGATTATATTATGGAGTGAAGGTTAATGTGAAGGTACACTTCAAACTGGCTGAAACAGTGATCAAAGCCAGTCTGAATGTAAATTTGCCTTGGAGGGCTTTCTTTTCTAATGGATTATTTGAAGCTGCTCTTTTCTTTATGTGATCAATTTTCAGTCTGCAGCCCAACCCTTTGTCCCCTTTCATTCCACAGAACAAAACAGGAATGGCCCAGCTTGAATAAAGGAATATTTGTAGGAATTAATTCTTTTAGGAAGATTTCACATTGTCCTGCTCTTACAGATAGCATACAAGTACAATTTAATGCAATAGAAAATGACAATGTTTTCTGCTTTCTTAAGACACAATTAATCATCATTCCTTTTATCCAAAGTTGATACTCTCAGTGTTTGTTCTGCAACTTAGCACTATATGGTACTGAGTCCCATTATACCCTGACTTTGAGTGGTATTGTTGGATGGCTTTTAAAAAAGTGCCTAATGCCACCTCTTCACCCAGTTCTCTCAGGTTGAAAAAAAAATACTTAGTATTTCACTCCCTGTCTCTATAAAAACTGGGGGTGAGAACAGGGCTTTCTTATGATAAATGCAGAAATAAGCAACGACTTGTTTAATTGGACTAAAAGTAAATGCAGGGCACCATTTGGCTGAGAACAAGGAGCTTTGTCATCAGCATTTATGGAACTCACTGCATGGTGGCACTCAGAACCATGGCTCTTAAGCACCACTCAGAACCCTCATTTTCAAGAATAGGACTTGAAGATGATGATTATTTTCTTCTGCTTCATGTAAAGCAGCTAGGAGCAGCTTTTGGTGTAAGGTGCTACTCAAGAAGACGTAGGATGTCAGCCACTGTTAGGAGCAAAACTCTGTCCTTAAAACCTGCCCTGATTAGTGTGCATGGCAGTGCAAGGTATTGGCTGTTGCTTGCCCTAGAGAAATGGCAAGGATACTTCAGGTATGGCAAGCCAGGGAAGTATCTCAAAGGAGGATCACAAAATCCAAGGTGCAATCCCAGTGTGAATACTGGTGTAATATCCAGAGAGCAAGCTGAATTTAACATGTTTGATCATGAAAGTGGGATGTGATAAATTTACCACAAAACATTGACTTCCTCTGTTTTACTTTCCCTTCCATCCTTGAAAAGTCTTGTAATGCACACCCTGTTCCCATGCTAAGAAGAGGTTAACCCTACATTAATCCCACTTACTTCAGGAGTGGTGCAAAGCCAAAGCAGGGATTTTCTTTCCACTGAAACTTCAATGAGAAGAAGAATATGCTGCTGGCACAACAAGAATGTCCTAGCTTCTGCCAGGTGGTAACAGCAATATAGAGTAGGGCTTGCTAGAGGTGATTTTTATTTTTAACAGCTTATTCAGAAAACAGCTGGGCTGACCTGCCTCCTACACAGCTTTGCCTTACACCAGTTCTGCTGCCTTGTAGCTATCCACAGGAGGCAGCTGAAAACCTCACAGTGGGTTTCCAAAACCAAAAAAATCTTCAAACCACTTTGTGGATTACTCCCAGATCTGCATGACAGTTATGTGGGGACCTAAATTCTGATCCTCTTGGAAGACAACTCAATTTCATGTCACAACACAGCTTGCCAGACTGCCTATTAACAAATATTACTGCTGATAATGTCTCTCCCCTGAAGGAAGGGGTTTAAACAGGTTTCTAATACTGAGGAAGGCTCATAAACTTCTGAAAATGCTAAAAATGGTTATAAACTGCCAAAAAAACCATCTTTAAACATCTGTTCCAGTTGCTGCGCCTGTCAACACCTCGTCCCAGTGTTCACAGCTTCTCCTTTGCTCATGCTTTGTTTTTTCCTGGTGTATTTCCACAGGGCACAGTACTTGGGAAGATTGAGTTTGAAGGTCAGCCTGTGGAGTTTGTAGACCCAAATAAGCAAAACTTAATTGCAGAAGTTTCAACAAAGGTAAGAAGTTCTTCCGTAGTATTAGGGCTGTACACTCCAGGTAGTAACTGCTCCTCATTTGCTCTGGGGATCAACCAGTTTTTCTAAACAAACAATTTGGAGATGTCTTTTAAACCATGCACCTTTCTAGACCTTTGATGGACTGTTTTTTCAGTGTCCCCACAGCTCCTTGGGTGCAGTGTTGGAGATAAAAAATGGTTTGTGTTGGGCTGAATGTGGTCTGAACCACACTGATCAGAGGATTGTATGTTACAAAGACAGGGGCGTATTGGGGATACAGTTAAACCTGGTATATGGTGGATATTTTCAAACATAAAAAAAATTAATAAAAAAAAGATGGTTGCTTTCCTTAAAAAAAAAATCAGGAAACATCACAATACCATTTGATCTGTGTTCAGATGTAATTTTGTTGGGGTGATTCCAGAAGAGATTTCTAGATGTTAAAATGGGACCACATTAGGAATCCTCTGCATCTAATATTACTGGAATTAGCTGCTGTGCCCATAGATCTGAACAGACCAGCAGTGAAGTTTTTACTTTGGTGTTGGGCATGCAAACAGTGTTCAACTACAAGCTGAGAAGAACATTAGAAATCATTGGGGATGTGTAGGCACACAGTCTGTGGTGATTGGGAGTGGGGCTGTGGCCCAGCCTCATCCCCAATGGGTGCAGCTGTGAGAAGCAGGTGAGCAGCACTGACAGCAATGAGCCATGGAGTGCCCAGGGGCACTGAGCAACCACCAAAGGGAGCAGAGGGCACACAGGGGCAGTGCAGGAACATGAGGGGTATAAAAGGCTGGCTAAAGAACAAGAAGGGCAGATACTTGAAGCCTTCTGAAGTGGTGAGGTGTTGAAGTCTTCTGACACTGTCTGGTGATACTCTGTGTATTGTGGCCGCGTCAACTGCAACATATACTGTGACAGAGACATAGGAAACCAGGCCCATACTAAAAATAGTAACTATTCTTGTGTCAATGCAAGGCCCAATGTCTTAAATTGTGGCCTCTTTGGGGGTTTAATTGGGAGATAAGGAGTGACTTGGATGCTTAATCCCATTAAGAAGTGAGAACCGTGTGTATGAGTCCCTTCTGCAAATTCCATGCTTGTCATGGTGTTTGCCATTCCTTGAAGGTCAGCGAGGCTCTGGAAGAGTTCTGCAAATAGTTGCTTGTGTAATGTTCTGCACACAAGCTAGTGAGTTCATGGCATGGGTGAAAAGCAGTCCTGAACAGACTGGTCAGCTAGCAAGGGGGAGTTTGAAGCACTCTCCATCCAGGCTTGGATTTACAGTAGTAACTGGTATCCTGAGATGCCATTGCAATACAAAGGCTGCCTTGCAAATCTCACCATGGGGATCTCTCCAATTCATGCCAATCACCTCCAGTGTGTTTTGAGTCAGGGCCTTGTTGCTACACAGAAGGATGGCAAATGTTTACTGAGGTTGTGATCTAGGATTGCAAGGAGCAGGTGGAGCCATTTCGTGTCAGTATCTCAGAAACAGGTAAGATTGCTGATGCTAAACTCTGCAATTACTAAGACAGAATTACTAGAAAGATGCTGAAAATAGCTTCTTAAAGGGAGATACAATACTATTAACAGCACTTTGGTGGTCTCATTGTGTTTATAACTTCATTTTATGGGCTTAAAAAACAACATCACATATTAAGCTGTAAATGAGGTAAGATGTTTAATGTTGGTAATTACTGGACATGATAATCCATCTGTTGCCAAAAGGTGATTTTCATGTAAATCAGCATATAGTATGATCTGGAATCTGCTTATCTATTGTAGGCTAGGAGTGATTGATTTTCTTATTATAGCCTACTCACCCCCTGCCACCTTGATGAAATGCTAGTGATATAGACTGTGCTTGCTAATATTGCCTACCCAGGGCAAGGAGTGTGGAAAGCTGCCAGTATTCTGCAAGCATTCTTGTTGGAGATTTTTTTGGTGTGTGTGATTGCCAGGGTTGCAGAGCAGATGAGAGATTGGTAACCAGTCCGAGCTAAAAGGTCACATCTCTCCACACGTGCAGGTCCAAGTACTGTTTTTGTTCTCAGCAGCAGCTTTTACTCTCCCCAACCACTGGTTTGCAGCCCTCCCACATAATCCTTTCAGACTGGGACAGTTTGTTATGGGCTGTGCTGTGAACAGGTGAGGGAAATCCTCTGGCTTTAGAAGGAATGTATTTGAACAGTTCTCTGATCCAGCTCCCAGTCTCATTTCTGTCTAGACACACTCTTGGCCAGATGCAGGGGACAGGTCAGGTCTCTGCAGGACAGTGTGACAAGTAGGTTGTGGAGACAGCAACATCTAAAATCAGTCTTGCTGCTGAAGAAAGTATTGTAGCAAATCATAGCTAATTAATTTGAGTGGGAAGAGTTTTGAAAGTAAGGTTAATTAAAGTACCTTGAAGTAGTGTTGCCCCACAACTCCCTCTGGTCACGAGAACAGCTAAGGAGAACCTTTGAAGGAGGTCTTTGCTTCATAATGTTTTCTTATTTTTTTAAGTATGGATATTGTGAGAAGTTGAGGCATCTTCAAAGGCCCCTTTTGAAAAGGACAATGAGTTTTTCTTAGGGGTCTCTGACACAGGACACTGAGCTAGTTTCTGTGAGAATTGAACACCTTAATGTTCTTGGCATTTTTGAAACCTACCACCCAGAAGCTTGAAGGACAGATGAAGCAGATGGAGCACCCATAAAATCCCTGTGCAGTGATACAGTTCCACTAAGGACTGTTGGAGCCTGAATCCACTTGTGTATCAGTAACTGTGAAGATACCATCATATGTTGTCAGGCGTGGCTTCTTACCAGAAACCTGAAGTGATCTAACAAGAGCCAGGTTCAGTATGACTCTGCTCATTCTGAAAAGGGATTGTAGGATACTTTGCCATCTGATTATGTAATGTCAGTTACAAGGTGTGTTCCCATACAAAAATCTCCATTCTGTATTAACACTGCTGGCTCGGGCTGAGTCACATCCTCCGGGATGGAGTAGGGACCATTGGGGATTCGTGTGCAGCAGCTTGAAGCCTTGTGGTCATGTATTCTTCATATGGATATAAGTTTGGTCCATTTACATAACAGGGAGTAATCCACCAATTACAGCTTCAGCTAATGAAGTCACATTCCCCCAGTTTGCTCCCCCACAACTCACTTTTGTGTATACTTTTTAGGGCCTGAGACAGTGAGGTGTCCTTGAGTTACAGGCCTAGAGAGGAATTGTTCTGTCTGAATAAAACACGAGAACAGTAGCTGACAGGCTATGGAGTTTTAGAGTTATACACTAAAGCAGTACAGGATCTGAAAAATATAGAAGCTGAATCCTGAGGCATCATTAGAAACATCTGCATTTCAGTCTCTACAAAGATAAAAGTTCAAACAAGAACTGAATTAGAGTAACACATGGGGAGGAGTTGCAATATTCTGCTAACTTCATCTTGAATTATCTGCTGAGGGGATGTCTTTCCTTCTGGCTGGCCATATTTCTCCTTTTAAAAAATTCAGTTTGTCACCCCGCACCAGCCATATTGGACATGGATTTTAGTATCTTTTCATAAGGAGGCCCAGATGTGAAATACAGATGCCAGGGAAGCTGATTAAAAGGGAGTTACTTAGTCAAAAAGAGAAAAGAAAAAGAAAGATTTGTTTTTCCATGATGCCCAAGAGAAAAGCCACTTTGGGCAAAATACATTTGTCAATATCAGCTTTCAGAAGCTGTGTGTAACTGAAGGTAAGCACAGAGTTTGTTTTTAGGAGGAAGAAGGCAGCCTTATGTGCTTATTGATGAATAACATCAATAACTGCTACCTACAGTCATGTAGCAAGTAAAATAATTCAGCAAGGTTCGGAAAGAAGCTGTCCATAAATAACCTCACATCAGTGCTAGAGCTGTCTGACAGTGAGTCTGCAATGGCACAGTATCAAGGCATATAACATACAGGGGTTTGACTTCACTTGCTTCTATTCTGGCTGTGACCAGCAGATAATTGGATGTACAAACCATGATGGTCCAAATTTGGGACTGGTGACAATTTGTTTTGTGGAATGGGTTAAGGAACAGCAGCTGGAAGAGAAGTTGTGAGATAAAACTGCCAGGTTCATATGAACATAGGCCATGCTCAGTGACAGTCACTCACAGCTGTGCTGTGCTTTGGTCTGACTGGGACTGGAGGGCTGGCATGGTGTTCCATGTGATGGATCTGTAGCTTTGCTCCACTGGCATCAGCAGGATGAGTGCACTTCAGCTAAAAATCTCTGGGTATCTGGCCTCTTTCTCTAGGGCTGCAATAATCTGAGAACTGGCTCTTTGCTTTACTGCTAATGAGGTGACACACAGGAAAAAAGTTTGTCATTAGCTGTAGAAACGAGTGATTGCTTAGGAATTGCGTCACTGCTCTTGATGCCTTAAGGAGTGGAACAGGGGCTATACAGAGTTAAGAGGAATAAAGAGGATATTTATTGATGTGCCTTCAAAGGCCACACTCTGCCTGGATGGCTCCAAGATGGAAGCAAAAGAGGGCTTGGTCAAAAGATCTCACATTTTCATAGGTTTTAGTCCATTTGCATACAAGAGTTAACTGTCTGATTAATAGCTTCAAATTATGAAGTTTCGTCCTCCTTGCTTGCTTGCCTGCCCTCCTCTTTTCATGTTGTTTATGCTTTGGGTCTGAAGTTTGAAGAGATTGTCCTTGAGTCTCCAGCTAGAACAAGATTGTTTTGTCTTCACCACCTTGTGAAAAAATCCAAGTAACACTTAATATAAAGCTAAAAGCTGCACACCAAAACAGAACAGAAAAAATTAAAACCTAAGGTATCACTGTAATCAACAGTATATAAAACAGCATTATAACTTCTACTTCCACAGAAAGATGAAGGAAGCACTAATGTCTGCAGTACTGCTGAGATTTCCACATACACTGATTGTTAAGTACCAGTTGCTGCACATTGGTGAAAAGTTATTCTGCTGCCCATCTTGTCTGTGTTTTGGGGACAGGGTGTGATCTGTCATTTACAACATGGTCTGTCTTTTCATAGGAAGTCAAGATTTACGGCAGAGGGAATCCAATTAAAGTTGTAGCTGTTGACTGTGGGATGAAGCACAACGTTATCCGTCTGCTAGTAAAGGTAGGTCACTGCTTGATATCCCTTGTCACTTGTTTTGCTTTGGCAAGAGCCTCACCTGTACTCATGAGCCTTCCTTCCACCTGGATGCATGCATTTTCAAGTTACTTGCCCTCCTGAAGTGAGACACATTTTTTAGGATGATTTTTATGCACTGGGAGGTGTTTTCTGAGCTTGGTACAGTGTATTGAGGGGATAAGGAAGAGGACCTGTACAGCAGCTTCTCAGCCATGTGAAGAACCCCAAAAGATGAGCCTTTAGAAAATTTCTCTAAAGAGCAATGAAGGAAGGTCAACCCAACATTGTTAAAAATAGATAAATGGAGGTGGGGGGGAAATGCAATGATGGTGGTGAATGGTTGAAACAGGCCCAAAGTACTTGTGGAATGTCCATCATTGAAGATATTAAAACATTAATATGTTTTATTGGGAACATATTTCCCAGGCCCTCAGCAACCTGCCTTAATGTGGAAATTATCCCCTGCTTTGTGCAGGGATTGGACTTGATGACCTCATGAGGCTCATGCATTCCAAGTTATTCTTTGATTCTAGAATTCTGTAGAAAGCTCTTCCTGTTTTCAGCACAGTGATGTAGCAGTTCTTGCTTCTTTAGCCACACAGGAGGACAGAAGGCAATGTCCTCATATTCTCTAGATGCACAGGATTTCCCTTATTCAGTTTTTTAATTAATGTGGATTTTTGTCTCAGTTTTTATGTGTAGGACTACTTCTGGTATGTCATAGAACAGGGATGTGAAGCCCTAATTTAGCAGTTAGGATGAATGCACTGTGTAAAAGTGAACATGTTACATGTGTACATACACACCTATTCTGCTTTCCATTAGTAAGTTTTGATCTCATCACTGAATTTCAGAGTAACTTGGCAAACACTGAGGTGGCTCAAAGGGGCCAAGTCTACCAGTTTTGTGAAAGTAATATGGTCAGATAGTGGAGAGAAGCTGATCATGGGCAAAGGAGAATTCATGACTGAAATACAAACTCAGGCTCTGGGAGATGAGAACATAGGAAGAACTTCCTTTAAAAAAATTGTTTCCCTCCTCCTTTCATTTCTTACTCCCTTATTTGTTTTCTGGNTTGTTTTGTTTTGTTTTTGTTTTTGTTTTTGTTTATTTTTAGCGAGGTGCAGAAGTGCACTTGGTTCCATGGGACCATGATTTCACTGGCATGGATTATGATGGACTCATAATTTCTGGCGGTCCAGGGGATCCCATGAAGGCCCAGGAAGTGATTCAGAATGTCAGAAAGGTACAGTGCAATGCCTATAGGCTGATTAGACTTTTTAATTTGCCTTTTTTTCAAGTGCTTGAAGTAGCAGTTGGTTGTACCAACCTTTTATGGGACAAATGTTGTTCAGACATTTCAGCTGCCTGGAATATTCTCATGTTGGTCCGGTGGGATTTGTCTCCAGTCCAATAGTTACAACAAGGTTTTATAGACCTTGGTGAACAATACATGGCAAGCATGATGGCCAAAATTACCATACCAGGACCTTGAAGTACCCTGTGCTCTTTCAGGTTCTCTGTGACCTTAGGAAAGGACAGCACTGATTTCAGGGCTCGCACTTGGAATAATGTCATGTACTAAATGGCTGTAATGCAGTGTCATTGCCTGTTCCCTGCAAGTAGTCTGGCACCAAGCTGTGCTCTGAGGCTTCTCTCTGAACCAGAGGAAAGCAGGAAACTTTCCTTCATAGGCTGTTCTCACTCTGGCATTGGGCTTTTTCCCCAGTCTGTGAGGGAACTAGCATGGTTTATGCTGGAATTGCTGGACAGAGACTCTCGAGTATCTGTTGAAAAATCTTTTCATTTTAGGTCTTGGACAGCAATCGCCCAGAGCCCCTGTTTGGAATTAGCATGGGGCATCTAATCACTGGAATAGCAGCTGGAGCTACTTCCTACAAGATGCAGATGGCCAACAGGTGAGGCAGCTCTTCTTCCCAGACAGAGCAGCTCAGCACTGGAAAGGGGTATGGAACAGCAGTGCTCTACTGCTGAGCTGCCTTAGGAGCAGCTGGCATCTCAGTAACATTGCTCCTTCCTCCCAGCCATTCTCTTGGCCTTTCATTTAAACTGCCATGTCATGCTCTACTTTTTTTTGAGTGTTTTTTGAAAGTACTTGATGTAATTTATCCCTATCAAGCTGAAGAATAACAAAGTTTCGCCTAGGATTTATCATTTTGAGATTGGCTGCCAGTATTTTACTGCTGCTGTTGAACTGTTATGTATAGCCCCACAGCTATCAGCTCCTCCTAACTGTGGCATTTGAACACATTTGGCACTTTTGTCCCTTTTTCTTCCAGAGGCCAGAACCAGCCTGTCCTGAATGCAGTGAATGGGCAGGCTGTCATCACTGCTCAGAACCACGGCTATGCAATCGATGGCTCCACCCTCCCTCCTGGCTGGAAGCCTCTGTTTGTCAATGCCAACGACCAAACGAATGAGGTGAGCTCCGCACAGAGAAGCCTCCATTTCACCTCCTGTGAGCTTTATTTCACCTCCTGTAAGTCTGCTCTCACATTATCAAGGCTAAATTTGTTGATTTGACCATCTGCTTTACCTGGAGCCCTGCTTTACAGCCAGGGTAAGATGGGCACCCCTCTGTACCAGCCCCACTGCACTGGTTTGCAACAGTGACTCTATAGTTTTCCTGAACAGAAACCTTATTAATTTCTACTATTTCCCTACTGCTGCTGTTGCCCGCTTGGCTAAAATTCTCTTAGGGTTTGTGCCACAGCAGTGCAAGCCCATGTCACCAGTTTGTTGTGTTGGTTCTGTGTTGCTCAGCACAGAAAAGGGATATCATTGCCATCTAATTTGGTTTGTTATTGTAAATATAATTTCAACGACTAAAGTCATGAGGAAGAGGGGCTGCCCCTAGAGAATAGATTACTTCCAAGATAGAAGTCCAATGTCAAGTGGCATCCATGTTTGAGATCTCAGGCTTGTGACTGCCGTGTCAAATCTTTTCTACGATGTCCAATGTTCTGCAAGTTAGTAAGATCCTGTTAGTTATCAGGAAATCGATGAAAAGAAGGTATTTTCAAAAGTAGTTTCCCTCATGGAAATATGCCTCTCTCTTGTTTTGTATGAATGCCCAATATCAAGTCTGGCAGATTGAACAGGGCTGTTCTGAGCTACCCATCTGATGATTTTAGAATAAGTTTGGTTTGTCATTTGCTGTTTTCTTTATCCTTACAGAAGGACATCTAAACACAGAAAGGTATCTAAACATAGACAAATTTTACCAAACAAAACATTGAAACAAAAAAATTTACAGTTATTTGTCTCAATTTTTGAAATTAATTTATTTTCACTGTGTTGACAAACCAAACCCATTCATTCCCAGGCCTTTCATGTTTGCTTTAGCAGGAATTTGGAGACAAAGGTGATAAGGTTGGACATGAGTCTTGTGGATCTAGTAGAATGACATTCTTTCATGTGAGCTAAAAATACATTTCTGTGAGTCCCAAAGCAGCAACAGTCTCCTAAACCTTCATAGATGGAGAGGGACACAGACTGTGTTGGTTTAGAATGCAAAAACAGGGTCAGGGCTGAATAGTCAGTTGTGTGCAGTCTGTTGCATTCCTCTGTTTGTAAAAGAAAGCATTTCTTGTGGCTGACCTGACCTATCACAGCTGGACGGGGCCAGCACAGGTTTCCAAACACTGACAAGGCATGGAGTGAACATTTTAAAAAGATATTTGTATGTAACTACAAGGAGCATGAGCATTCAGGGGAAATGTGACAGACTGGTGGGATTCTTTACTCTGAGAGCAGAAATTCTTAGCATAATGTTGTGGTCAGTAGCTCATCTCTCATCCCTGTCCTATCCTGGCATCCCACCCTGAAGCTCTGGATGGCACCGTAGCTCTATGTGAGACTGTTTGGGCTCCTTTGTCCATTCCTAAGGGGGGAAGCAGGTTGTATCAGGGCTACTTTTCCCTGAATTTCCTCTTGAAGAACTTCTCTACCCCCATCTGGAATTGGGCACCATGAACAATGACACCTACGGGGTGGTGTCCCAGTGGATCTTGCTTCTTGGTTCTATCAGGCCACTCAAAAGAGAAATAATTTTTTCCTGGTTTCAACTGAAACTACAAACACTGTCTCTAAACTCAGTTTAGGTCCTTCATAACTGTTGTTTGTCCACAACAGTGGTCCCCTTCATCACTCTGCCCAGCCCAGGGCAGAGATCAAGGCCCTATGTCAGCATTTAAAGTGAATTATGGAAATCAGGAGTGTGACCAAAATCCATTTTTTCTATGACAGAACCAATCAGCTTGGGGTGGTTAAACCATTCATTTCATAACTGCCTTGTCCCAGGTGATTTTTTCTTGCCAGGTATGTTTTTCTTCTCCGCCCTGTCTCTTCAGGGAGTCCTGTGTAGATGCTCTGTTGGATGCTTACAGCTTATCAGTGTTTGGTGTTGCAGTGAAAGTTGTCTCCACTGTGCTCCAGTCCATGGACAGCTGAGGGTTGCATAGACCCTGCAGGGTTAACAGCAGAGCAAGAGACTGGGAATGAAATGGATGTCAATTTGACAGCCCCTAGAAGCACATCAGTCCTTTGGCCTGCAGTGCTTACAGGGATAAGGTGTGGCTTTCTGCTCACTCTGTCAGAAGGTATTTAAGAGAGTCACTTTTTATTCCTGCAGGGAATTATGCATGAGACCAGACCGATTTTCACAGTGCAGTTCTATCCAGATGCAAATCCTGGGCCCAGGGACACAGAGGTAATGTATGGGGGCTGATCTGGGCTTGCTTGCTGATGGTCTTGTGAGTGCAGTTATTTATCAGCTGGTGCACCAGTTGGTGGTGGTCCTAAATCTTGGGTCTGGAAGTGTCAGGATCCCAGCAAAGGGCCCAGTCATGCATAGGTTTGTGTCTGCTTAGCTTGATCTGGAGCTAATTACAATCAGCAGCAAGAGGTCTATTGACTTCTTAGTGCTTTGGATCAGTGATTCCATTCATATGATGTCTATGTATTGAGTCCTGGTGGATTATCTCTGTGTTGGAAGTTACTAAAGTGCTTAAGCTTTTGCAGGATCAGGCTGAAATCTCTTGCAAAAGAACTGCAAAAGGAATAGGGTTTTATCTTAACAGTAAAAAATACTAGCCAGATGCTTTGTAATAAAATCATTAACTTTCTAATATACTTTAGTTCCACTTTCAAATTTTATAATTACTGTAGAGTTATGTAAATGGATTCATACTTCCTCACTCTGGTTCTCCTAAGTGAAATGAAATTTTAATCCCCCATCTGTGACTTCACACAAATTCTGTAACAACTGGTTGTGTAGTCGCAGAATATGACTAAGCAGCATCAGGGGATGTGGAAGGCAGAGGAAGCATGTCTGAACGTAAATAAACTATTTAGCATTTCCTGAGAGACATAGATGGAAGAATACCTAGAAATGCTTATGTTAATCTTAATTTGATGATGTTGATTAAATCTGCAAGTAAATCTCTTGATATCAGGAACTTTCATAGCAATCTGATTGACTAGTGTATATCAGAGAACTCAAAAAACTCAGCGGCGTGTCTTCTCCTGTGCACTCCCACTGCTGGGGTGGTTTGAAAACACAGAGCCTGTCCTGACAGGCTTGCAGGACCCACCCATACTCCTTCCACAGGTAATTCCCAGCACTCAGCCAGCCTCAGGGGCTGTGTGGCAGAAGCCTGGTGGGTGTGGGGTGGGTGGAAAGCCTGTCCCACTGCCTGTAGCTGCCTGAACCCAGTGAGGGTCCTGCTGCCTGCCTGCCATGCCTGCTTGGGGAGCACTTTTCTGACAGCTGCCCTGGGACTTACTCTGGAAGGACAATGCTGATTGCACACAACTGATGTTTAGCTATCCCTGCTCAGAGCCCTGTTCTGTAGTAGGCACCATTCCAGATGGTTCCCTGAGCTAGTTCAGTGTATGCTCCTCTGTGTTTTAGCTTTTGATGCACGTTCACTCCTTGCACTGGCAGCCACAGAGAAACAGAGCACACAGGCATGATTGATGTGTGTTTTCTTCCTGATTATGACCTCACTTTCTTGAATGCAGCTTTGTCAGATATGTCAAAGTTGTTATATAAATTTCAAATAATGATTTCCTCTTCTGAGATGGTGTAAATCTGCCTGCTGAAGGCAGCAGAGCGAAGCTGATTGCATGAATTCACAAATGGCCTGGTTTTTCCTTCTTTGCTTGGTATATGTTTAGTTCAGCTTTGGCAGTAAATACATGTGTTTGTTTTTCCTAGCTCCTATTTGATTCATTTATTTCCCTGGTTAAGAGAGGGAAAGGCACCACCATTCCCTCGGTCCTTCCCAAGGCTGGAGTGACAGCTTCTAGAGTGGAGGTCAGTGTACAGATATTTTCATGCCTGTCAGTGAGGCTTGGGAGCAAGTTAATTCCTGCTGAACCCACGGAATGAAATAGCACATGGAAGTCAAAGGAGGCTTCTCTTATAAAAGTCCTGACAGCTGCTTATCTCACAGTCATCTGGCCTCTCTTGTGTTCTTAACTCCATTTTCTTTGAAAGAGTTTTAAGTTCTGATGTTTCATGTATTTTCTTTGCAGTTCTCCTGAGAAAGGTACTCTCATAGCAGTATAATGAGGTGCCCTGGGATAATCTGGCCATGAGATTTTGTGCCAGCAGTATAATGTTGGTGCTTGGTTGCTTAGCAAATAAGTCTGAAATTCCTAACGTGAGCTGAATTTCACACAGTTTTGCTGTCTTAGAGGCAGTGGGATTTTGTGGGTAGCCAAAGTGAGGCATTGTTGTCTGTAAGCAAATGGTACAATTAACATGTGACTCATGGATAGAGCATACAATAAACATGTTTCTCTAAATGGAGATGTGTGGGAAAATTCCAGTAGAAATACTCTAAGTAAAACTGAGGTGATTTTGAAAGTGACTTCTCTTTTGAAAACTTATGTTCTGTAATTCAAGACTGTTCAGTGCTGCACAGTCTCTGTTCATTTCAACATCCAGTACACTGGGACTGATTGTTTTCCTGCCATTTGACACTTGCAGGTCTCCAAAGTTCTCATTCTAGGATCCGGGGGTCTGTCAATTGGTCAGGCAGGGGAATTTGATTACTCTGGATCGCAGGCTGTGAAAGCCTTGAAGGTGAGGAGATACTGTGAAAATACTAACCTCATCTTTCCCTTCTCACAGCCAAACTGATCCTCCAACTGTGTCCAGCTGGGGCAAGGAAGCTGGTGAGGATAAATGACTGTAGGAAAAATCAGCAATTTTTTTTGGTGAACTTGCTGGTTGAGTGAAGTGAGTTATCCACTCAGAATTATCTTCCAAAAAGAGATGTTCTTGGGGTTTCCATCACAGTCTTTGAGCAGCTTGTTGTTTGTGATGTGTGCTTGGTTGCTCCAGGCTTGTTAAACTGAATGGAAATGGAGGAGGAGGAATATGGTCAGATGTACCTGAGCTGAAAACCTGGAACTTTTGTGGTCTGTCAACACACTGCAAGGTAGACAACCAATAACAGCTGAACAGTTGGCTACTGCTATACAAAAGAACCCCTCATCAAGGCAGGTTTTCTAAATGGTATTTATTTTAAATGGAATTAATTTTTTAAAGGTCATATATGTCAATTTTTTTTCCAGAACAGATCCTAGAAAGGTTACTAGGGCAAAAGTTCATGCTAGGAGAAGGTGTAGAAGGGTAGAATGTCCTGTGATGGAGTTATTACTGGTAATGTAAAAGTTACCTGGGCCCCAAGTTCATGTCCAACCTCATGTGAAGAAGGAAGAGGGAGCTTGCAGAGCCCTGACAGAGTCAGAGAAGAAGTAGCAGCTGCCTTCAGGTGAGGCGATGGTTGTGAGTGGTTCTGAGGCTGTCCTGATGCCACAAACATTCTATTCCTGTGCTGACCCTGGAGTGAAAGAAAAAAAAAATCGATTTTAGTAATGTTAAATATAATCTGGGGTGCTCTGGTTTGTCACCATGTTGCAACACGTCTTGTATTGCATGTGTGTTGTTTGGGGACTGTATTGCTGTTGCTGGCTGCTGGTTCAAACTGACCACATCATCAAGATACAAACACAAGCCAGGAGTGGAGGATCCCAGAGTTGGGGAGCGTCAATAATGACCCATTTGCAAAAGAGGTATCTCCTCCTTAATTTTTTTTTTATTTTTTAATTTTTTTTAAAGTTTTTTTTTTTTTTTTTTTTTTTTTTTTTTTTTTTTTTTT